>CANYCX012249755.1:0-12074 GCA_948193385.1 Breynia disticha f. nivosa | reverse complement strand
GCGTGTTTTGCCAGGTAAGCAATGCGAGCACAACTCATTATGTTTGCATGTTTCTTGCATGTAAATCATGTAATGTTGCTTAGGTAATATTGTGATGGTTGGTATGCAAATTGTTGATTGATATGGAAACAAATTGATGTGGCTTGGTGTGTTTGATATGGTATGTGTTTGGCTGAAATATGCATTGTTGTTGATATAAGTTGTGAAACTATGCTGTTATTTGTGATCATGCTATGTTATGATGCTTATTTAATGATTCAGCATGGGTTAGATATGCATGGTGGTGCTATATGATGATTCTCAAATCATGCATACATATGGGGCTCGTTGGGAGCATATAAATGAAAGAATAAAAGGCTCATGGGAGCAGAAAATTGAAATGAGGGAGGGTTACCGACTGTTGGAGCGTATTTGCAGTCGTATATAAAACATACGTTCTGCTGCACAGTGGAATTTCATTTCACATTTTTGTGATCGAGTGTGTCGGCCATTGGGGCGTTAAACAAGCCTATTAAGGCAGAAAATCTATGGACTATAGTAACTGTAACCTTAACTCCCGACTGACGAGGTCTGTTTCCAAACGTCATTAAAAGTAGCCAAATAAGGGCTAAATGAGAAAGATGAAATAGGGTATGAGTGATCATACTAGGGATGCATTAGTAAACATGCATTCACAATTCATTGTGGTTATGTATTGCAGAAAGTTATGTTTACATGACATTGCAATTTTGTTTGGTATGGATTGATGGAATATGACATATGGTTTGTGAATTGTTGAGAATTATATGGTTTGTTGTAAATGATTATATAAGAGTGGTTGATGATCTCAATTGGAATGAATTAAGTGTGGATTTATTTGGTTGTGATAGATTTATGTGAATATAAAGTTGGTATGAATGATGAAGTTTGGTTTGGAATGGTAGGAAATGAATTATTGAGTGTGAAATGTGAATTAGGTTTATTGATTGGAGGTTAAAAGAGAGCTAGAGGCCTACACGGACAAGCGTAAAATTACACGGTTTTGCCCGTGTACTGAGTTAGCGTTCGTGTACCACCACTGGCGTGCTACATGGACCAGACCGTGTACCTCAGTGTATCCGTGTACCACCACTAGCGTTCTACACGGACCAGAGCAAGAGTACACAGACCAGACCGTGTACTTCAGCGAGTCCGTGTACTAGTTCTGGCATGCCACACGGACCAGGACTGGACTACACGGACTAGACCGTGTAGTTCAGTGATGACTGTGTAACAGGTCAGCCATGCCAGAATTGATTGTTTTTGCCGATTTTATCCAGTATTAAGCCTGTATGAATGTTAGGATGGATAAAATCGAGTTTATGAATGCTGAATTGGATTTTGAAATTGATGTTTGATTTGTGCAAGGTTGAGATTAGAACCCTCATATATTTGTATATGTGACTAAACATATAATTGCATATGAGTTGACCATGTTTGCTTGTGTTGCTTATTGAGTGTTTTCACTCACGCATTTATTGCCTTCTACGCTCGGCAGAGAATCAAGGATAGTGGATTTTGTAGTGAAGGCGTTAATTGCTGCTCCAGTTAGGACTGATTTGGAGAGAATCTAATAATGGAAAGGTTGAAGAATCAGAGACTATTATGATGATTTAGAGAATGGATTAGGGGTTTGAGGTTTGATAGAATAAAAGATGTGTAATAATTTCTTTTATCCAATTTCAAACTCGGTCATTTTGTTTCTTGTCAACATCTTAGTGGCATTAAATGAACGAGGAGAGTAATGAGCATATATATAGTAATGGAGCATGATTGGAAACTGCTAATAGGGTAGAAGATTGATTTTGAAATTTTGGATAGCAAGTGTATTCACACATACAAAAATGCTTAAATATGAGTTTGATTATTTGAGACACCTCGAGGATGAAGGATAATGGGTGTCATACACTGCTCATGTTTGGTTTTGAATGGAGGAGATGATGAAAGGGGTATTTTCATAGTTGTAAAAATAATGAAGGTTATCGATATGAGATGATGGAACTGATGATAAATGAAAGCTGAATAAGAAAATTTTAACAACAAAATTTTTATAAGGAGGGGAGAGCTGTAACACCCTCAAATTTACCCAAATTTTAATTAATTAAGAATTAAAAAAATAGCAGGAAAAGTTCAGACGAGTTTTGTACATGAAACAATAAAAAAAGATTATTTAAAAATGACCAAATGGTATGGGAAATGTTTATCTCAACCGTTCCCAAAACCATTTGGGTCATCAAAATATGTTTTCAAAAAGAATGGTTAAACAGTTTAAGGAGTAATTTTGTCAGACGATTTCCCAAACCATTTGGATGAAAAACAGGTTTAAATGGGTCCAGATTGAGTCTAAGCCTCATTTAAAAACCTAAATACATATCATCACTCCTAAGTAAACCTTCTACCACCCCCAAAGCCAACCCCAAACACTTTCCAGTACATGTAAATCATCTCCCACTTAAACAAACCTAAGAAAAACCCACATTAAGGGAAACATCATACACTTGTAATGTGAGGAAAAAAGTAATAGTTTTGAGATTTCATGAATCTTATTTATTTTTTGGATAAAAGAATAATAGAACATGAGAGAGAGAGAGGTGGAATTTTTGGATGTTTTGACTATGAGTGTAGGTAGAGGAGTGAGAAAATGGAATGGGTTTTGATTATAAGGCTTATTGAGAGAGAATGATTGTACTTTTATAATGATAGAGGAGTTATAAATTTTAAGTGAGATACAGAGAGAGAGGGAGTTGAAAGAGTAGGTTCAAGATTTAAATGAAGTAGAAATAGAGGAAGAGATGGGGATGATTAAGGTTTAGAGAGAGATTATAATAGGCTATGTGAGGGAATGAAGTTTATAGGTTAAGATGATTGTGGGAATGAATGTAAGTGTCTAAAAAACATATAAGAATGAGTTTTATGCATAAAATATACTAAGAAACAATCTTGACATGTCTTGTATGTCAATTCATAAAGGGGTTGTGTTTTTAAGAGGCGACAAGGATGCAGAGTTGGGGCAATTACTAGAGAGGAAAACTTAGGTCAAACTTGTAAGATGAGTGTCTCTTCGTCACAAACATACAGTTGGTTGCCATTGCCAAGTTAAATATCTCTAGCTTTTAATCAAATATTATGTTTTTGTGTTAGAATGTGTGTTTTTGTCAATTAAAAGTTCTCCAAACATGTGATGATTTGATTGTTTTCCACAATTTGAGAATGCGGCACGAAGCTGATATAGGTTTAATATTGATGGGTCCATATGCTTATGCAAATATAATTTTGGTTAAAGAACTATGATAGTATGATGGTATGAAGGTTGTTTGTTAGAAAATTAGACATGAATGAAATGAAGAAATAAGGAATCTATAATGATGATGTGTTAGGTTCCTATGTGTTGGAATGTGTACTTTAAATGGCTTGGCTATGCAATTGAGAATTATAAAAATATGTTAATGGTTTGATTTCATATATGGCTTGACAACAAATGAATGTTTTCTAGATGGTTATATATGAGAGTGAGTATATGAACTTGTTGACAAGTGTTTAGGGTATGCATTGGATGTGTTAAAATTGTATGATTATGGACGAGGCTTGATGCCAGAATGATGTGTATGTGTTGTATGCATATGTTTGCATGGATATATGACTAATACATTAATAACATGTCTTTATGTATGGTTAGTCCCAAATGAGGTGAATGGGGATTTTGATATATGAGTTGCAAATATGAATTTATTTAATGAGACGTGTTTAGCTTAAATGAGATATACTTCTAATGGTGCTAAATGAATTGATGAATATGATTGTTAATGAGTATGAATGAAAATGGTATCTTATTAATGGCATATGTCATTGTTGGATTGCATTCATGTTCATAACATCACATGCATTTTTGCATCAGAGGTTCCAAAAGGCACAGAGGTTGCATTAGAGTTGTCAAATGGAACAGAGGTCTTGTAGAGGTATCAAAGGGCACAGAGGATCATATAGAGGTTTAAAAGGGAATGAAAGTTATTATAGGTGTCAAAGGGCACACAAATGTACCAAGAAACATTCTTGACTTATCTTGTATGGTCATTCATAAAGGGGTTAAGTTTTTAGGAGGCAACGAGGACGCGATGGTTGGGAAATTATCAGAGGTGCAAACTTAGATTGAACTTATGAAGTGAGTGTGTATTCCTCAATACTTACAATTGGTTTCCATTTCATGGTTAAATATCTTTGGCTTTTAATCATGTGTTATGTGTTTGTGTTAGAATGTGTGCTTGTGTGAATTAAAAGTGTATTTAAGCATGTGATGATTGAGTGACTTGATAATATGCATGTCTGACACACTACTAAAATGAATGTGTGGGTTGAGTGTATGATCAATAGTTTGAATTATGGAATGAGCATAATTGTATAAAAGAATGTTGAGATGTATGTTATGGCTAATGACGTGAACTATGTAAATTATGAATTTGGTCTAATGAATGTGATTATGTGTTTTTGGATATACTTGCTAAATGATGTAGGAAACATGTGTTATTGATGTGTGATTGAGTTTGTACATTTTGTGATTTAAATTGAATGTGCTGCAATTGAAATATGAGGGAAAACAGATTGGGTAACAGTTTAGACAAATCGTTCACCATGTCGTGTAAGGATTGTGTCCCCCAAATTTGACTACCACTCAATTTTATACTTATCTCTTAAGTGGTACCCGATCTTGAAAATCAAAGGTTTTGAAGTAACATTTTATAAATAAAAGAGTATAAAAGAAATCATTTATGCACGTTCAATTTTAAAAGTTTTCAATCCTTCATTTTCCTGCGTAATAATTCAGAAGTTTTTTTTAAAAGTAAATGTAGGAATATCGCAAAATGTATATGTTTACAAACTCAACTGAGTTTTACAAGGGAAGAAATCCATTAAAACCCACATTCGATTACAACCCATCAAATAAACACACATGCATTAACAATATTCAATACAAACAATTTGTATGAATATGATCAGAACAAAATCTAGTGCACTGCCCACCTTGGTTCTTCGATTCTTTAAGCACGAGTCGGGGTGAACAAAACAATCAACCACACCTCCGCCATAACTTCTCAAATCCCTGCCAATATGGCAGGCATAACACGGAATGAGTTATGAAGCTCAATAAGCAACACTTACCAGAATGAACAACCGTCCCTATTTCATTTTATTCACATTCATTTCAATTTATAATAAATACGAAAGCTTAATCAACTTCATGTTACATTATCCTATAAACAAATTGAAAATACACCCTTTAACAAATTCAATATCAAGTCATAAACCCACACTTAAGCATTCTGAACTCAGAGATACACAAGTGATCAGGACTGACTACCCATGGTGGTAGGCAACTATGCGTTCTTGCTACCACACCGCGTAGTTTTGGTGCCAACAAACGCGCGGTCATGGAAAAGTACGCATGATCGTAGTGAGCACGCGTATTTTGCTACCAGCCCGCATGGATCTCTGAATTCCTAGATAAAAATCAAGAACAATACACACATTTCATCTAACATTTTCCTACCACAATTGATCATTTCAATTCAATCATCAGGCGACAAAATTCATCTCTTCCATTCCATTACCAAAACACATAGAAATCATAACCACATTCTCAAATTCATGCACAACCAACTAAATTTCAATAAAAATCATCATATGTAACAATAACTATAATATCCAATTTGTTAACATATGTCCAAGAGGTTGGCACAAAACACATTCAACACATACCATTTAATCATTTCAAACTCAACAATGTTACACATACCGAATTGCGAAATTTCACATGCAACGCATCACTCAGCATCCAATTCATAAACAACCCTCATTTCATAAATAAGCAAATCATGGCATCAACAACCCAATTTACCATCTTAACAATTTACAAACAATCAACACCGTATATGTATACATTTTTAATCCAATGGTCTTATACAAGTATTCTCCATATTAATACCATATTTGCACTTAAGCAATCAACCATTGTAAGCATATATCAACCACACTCAACAAATACTCTTCTATCACAAGCACACAAACTGAGGTCATAGATATATATATATCAACAACTCAATTCAACCTTCATGATTCATACGAGACAAAATAGATACAATATCCAAACAACTCCCAAAGCATTTAAATTTTCGTTTCATCAAGAACAGAATTAGCACCTTGCTCATGTAATCATAGCAATTTAATTCACTCATACACCAAAATTTGTATTCCATGTACACAGCTTATAGTAAGCACATTACACAGGCACAATCATTTCGTAATCACATAAGCATATGCATATCATAAGTTTATTAAGAACAAATCATATGCAATATGATAAATGCGAAAGCATGTCATCTAATGCATTCCTAAGCATGATCACCTAGGATCCCATTTAGATTTAAATTTATGCCCTTTCTTGGCCATAATATCGACATTTGCAAATAGGCCTCGTCGAACGGGAATATTGGTTATAAAGTACTATGGACCATAGATTTTACGCCCTTACTTGGCCTGAATTTTGTCCTTACTTGGCCTGGCATGCCCGAACACTTTTAAGTGTATCGAGTCTTTCCACTGTGCCATGGTATAGTATATGATATCCACTAACCGTAATGACGCTCCCAAGAGCCATAACCACTCCCTCATTTTCGTTCACTAAGAGCCCTTTCATTTCATTTAATTTTTCTCCCTATAAGCCCCAATGCATGAATGTTATGTGTACATTCCATGCAACCAAATCATGCACTCGCCATGCATTCACGATCCATTCATGCTATGCTTCACAATCAACATGTGGAGTTTAACCATCAAACAATCTCAACTGCATCAATAATTAACTAAGCATAGCCCACATAAGTATCACGGTCATCATCAACTAGTTATAACTCATACGAGTCCATCAACATAGCCATAAGGAACACCCATACGTGTACATGAATATACACCCACAAGTCAACTCCTATTAGTAAGGCATATATTCACAATGGTTATACCAGATCAAACAAACCACATTCTTACGTCAAGATTGACATAGCCATAAGGAACACCCAAGTCGATCTCCCTCACCATACAACACCTAATTAAAATTGACGATTAAAACACCATCAATAGACTCTCTAGAAACTTTCCTAAGCGACAAAACGTAGAAACGAACTCCGGTCTAGGAAACCCAAACTCGTCACTTTTTAGGGTGTGCTTTCTATCAACCATTTAGGGAACCTAAAACACAATTTAACACAAAAGATGGTTACTACCAGATAGTATACATGTTAAGCATTCGAACGTGCTATCATTTGCTCAAATCGGAGCTCAAACGAAAGAGATTTGTGGTCGGAAAACTAGGGTTAGACAGAAAAATGGGATTCATCAAAAGAAAAGGGTGAATACTTACCGACATTCACTCACCAACCAATTTTGAACCTCTTGAATTGTAGGTTTTCGTGAGGGATGATGGTGATTAGGGTTTTGAACTATAGAGTGGAAAAGATGGAGGAAGGTAATGTGTATGTGTGATGGAGGAATGAGGAAAATGGAGTTTTTATAGTTAATTTGTTTGGACAATTATGCCCTTTTGGGTTCTGGTCCACTAAATGCTTCGTAATCCACTTTTCTGTTCAGTTCCAATCTTGATTCTTATTTCCTCCCAACTTATAATTCCTTAAATAAATTCCTACTCTCTGTCTACCGAATTATTACTTCCAAACAATTTGCGAAAAATTTATTCTCATCATTTTTTTTCTATGTATTTTATTTTAAAATTTTAATTAAATGGAAATTGTAGGACGTTACACCTCAAATGACTAAAATTCATTTCAACACTGACATTGACTTCAAATGAAACATTTGACTTATAGAAATATTATTAATATTGACTTAAACCTTGGACACTCTTTTAGGAAAGCTCTTAATCTCACTGGTAATTATGTGAATAAAATGATTCCTTAGTTGAAGCATTGTTTAAACACTAAAGAGTGATATTAGAATATTCCTAAGAAGGAAGAAAGTCGAATTAGAAAAATGAGACTTAGGAATTGATGCCAAAGACCAAAGACATGAAGTCAACATCCTGGATTTCTAAAGTGTTGAGTCGTCTTGATGAATCAATAAAGAGATATAAAGCTCAATTGGTGACCCATGGATTCTTATGGTTTGGACTACGATGATACATTTAGTCAAATTACGAAGATTACTATGGTACATGTTCTTTTGGCTTTAACTTCTTCTAAGGATTGGATCACAGATGGATGTGAAGAATGTTTTCCTTTATGGAGAATTGGATCAAGAGATATACATAGAGCAACCTTAAGGGCTTGAGAGAAAGGCTCATACGGACTATATATGCAAATGTTGGAAGAAACTTTATGGATTGAAGCAAAACATTAAGAGTTTGGTACGAAAAGATAGCAGAGTGAAGTTTCAAATTCCCTACCCGAGCTTACTAGCACTACTGCTAATATTGACATAAGGACTGTTTATAGGGTGCTACTCTTTTTTAGAAGGCATATTCTTTCACAGATTGGTGCAATCCATGAGGTCACTTATTATGATAATTCCTACCCCTAATGGATAAATTAGTGTTTTGAGGCTAATAGAAAGCCTCTTCCCAAAAAAAGAAAGAAATCCACACCAAGACTCTAATCTAAGGGTATAATGCTAAAACACAAAAGGCTCTTAGAGGTTGATTTTGAAAAACTCAAGATTGTGGTCACTTGTTACATCATTAATAACGAGAGTCTTCTCTTAGGCTGACCATGGATCCATGCAACTGATTTAACATTTCCATCCTCAAACCTTATAATTAGTAGAATGATTAAAATAATTGATGAAATTAAGAATTGATTAGATAATTAAAAGAAATAGAGGTTTATTGTGAGTTGACAGATGGTTTATTGTAAATAAACTTAAAAGAATAAGGTTTTAGAATAAAAAATTTAAAAGTACATGGGGTGGTCAATAAATACACGTTGTGGCAGCTATAATGTGTAGTGTATAAATCATACTACAAATTTTAGGCACTACAACATGTAGTGCAATGATAACAACATGTAGTATTGGAAAGGTGGCATAATCTCAGTTGAATTGGAAATTGAAACAGGAGGTGTATGCTTGAGGGTAGAAGCTAAGAGGTAAAATGAAATAGATAGTGAGAGAGATTGGGGTAGAGGAGTTCAAGAGAGAGGAGAAAATAGAGAGTTTAAAGTGAGATAAATTCATAGAAAGCTAGAATTTTTGAGAGATTAAGCTAGAAATTGAGTCAAGAACACGTAATGGATTGTAGAATAAAGCAGGACATTAATTAGTATAATCAATGCAAGGAATCCACGGATAAAGCAATAAAAAAATAATATAGGATTTTAAGTATGAATATATCATTGGATTGTTTATATCATTGGATTGTTTATATCATTTGATTGTTTTTATGGAGAATTATATATATGGTTATATAGGTAGTTGATTGAGTTAACAGGATCAAGATCGGAGTCTATAAGAGCTCTAGAAAAAAACAGAAGTATATGTGAGTGATCCAAAATCAGTTTTAAATATGGCTATCTATTTGATCACTTAAAGGAAAGAAAATTAAAAGGATATATCATGATGATTACGTATGAATTTTAGTGGATATGGATTTTTATGAACTATTAGAATTGCTAGAGTGCGGGAATTGTTGATGTGGCCTGAAGGAGTTGCACATATGCCACGAGGCCAATATTCGAAGTATTTTTTATGATTGATTAATGATTTGAGTTTGAATGAAGATTCACGTAAATCACTAAAGGATAAATTTAATTGCATATGGAATTTGGAGGCATGTGCATATGGACAATTGAAATGTTGTGATGGAAATAGTATAGTCATAGGTGAAATTTCTATTAAAATAAGAAGAAAATATAGCTATGATAAATATGAGAATAAGTTATATTAAGAATTATAAAAACCTAAGAAGATACATATAATCATTCAGGGAAAATTTGAAATAATATATCATGGACATTCTTCCAAAAGAAAATAGGATATGTATTTAAAAAGGAAACATGAAATCATATAACATGTTAATGAATAACATGATCTTTCATGACTTCTGGAGCTCCAAAATGGTTACTGAAGCCATGGTTGCTAGCAAGTGTACCTATCGAACAGTATTATAGAAATCGAAGTCTAGAGTGTCGATCCTATAGAGACAGACAATTACTGGTACTATCAATTTCACCTATTATCTAATCTAACAAAAGTGATCTTTGTAATTAAAACTCAATTAAAAACAATTGTTAAAACTGAAATTAACAAGAGAGGAAAGATGAAAATTACCCAAGAGAATTTGGTAAATTTGAATAGGAATAGGTAGATACCTAGACTCAACTTCTCCTAAGACTTCATATGTGTATGACTTAATTGTAACTGGGTATTAATGAGTATTGGAATGCGGGAATGTCTACTCTATGTTGAAGTATCTCTTTATCAAATTAACAACTAAGATTAAGTTGATTCGCCAAAATCTCTTTTATTCTAAAACCCCTCATCCAGCATTACAATTCCATACATTCCTCTATTAACTCTACACTAATACGAATGAGTTCTATAATTCTATCTCTAGAACCACAGGCAACTCCTTTCAACCATGCAAGAGCTAATTCATATGATAATTTCTCAATTAATCAAGATGAAGTCAAAAACCTAACTCAAAGGCAAGCATTTAATAACAATATGACTGAATCTCAATAAATCTTATTAAAACTATAACCAATTAATATCATAACACACAATCCATCATAGGACTCGTCTCCTCTAGGTATCCATATGAAATTGGTTCATCCTATAGCTAAAATAACAACCAATACAAACAGAATTCAATTGAACAGGAAAATAACCCATGGAATGTCTTACAAGAGTTAACAATTCTAAGGTCTACATTAGAAAATCTCTTTGTGAGGTGGTTTCTCGGCTCAAATCTCCATGTTCTCTCACTGTAAACGGCTCTTTACTGAGTTTACAGCTCCCAGTTCTAAAACTCTTCTAATTTTCTTTTTAAATTCTATTTATATGTGAACCTTAAAATTAGCACAGTAAGTTTGAAACAACCTGCAAAACAGGTTGGGCAAATCATTTTGTGGGTCATTTGCTAGAGTTCTGTGCAAATTCTCTAGGTGAAACAGTTTTGGAAACATTCTGGAGAGGCAGTTCCTCAAATCATTTTGATCCTCGCAAAACCTTTTGTTTATCCGATAGCATCGAACGGTTTGGAATAAATTTTTTTGCAGTCTATTTGGTCCCTCGAAATGCTTTTGTGACTTTGGTTAAATGGAACGTTTGCAAATGGTTTTGTTGCCCATTCTAAAAATCATTTGCTCTCGCCTGTTCATGCTTTTCTCGCTGTTTCACTCCATTTCGGTCCAAATTTTGCCTTTTTGCACGTAAAGTTCCACGAGTGACCTAAAGACATAAAAACTATAGGAATAATGCAGAATACTCCCAAATTGGTTGTAAAACCTGATAAATGTCATAAAAATATATATGAAATGTAAGTACAAAATGACATTTATCGACTTCCTATAGACTCATTTATGCAGGAATATAATCGTATACCAAGCAAATACAGTTAATGTTAATGTAAGCCCTAGCCCAATCCATTGTCTGTAACTTTTATTATTGAGTAATAGAATTATGAGGCATTATTTTATCATATCATGTATTCACCTGTGGTATGTGTTTGATAAAATATCCAAGAATGTTAATTAAGCACTTGAGGTATCAAGGTTGAGGACCTTGATAGTAGAACCTAGAAGATATGAGATTAACATTCTGAATGTCCCTAGTCACTTGTTTCTATGGGAATATAAATGAATTAAGACTAGTATGTACTTTGTAGATGATCATGTTTTACGGGTCATAGATATTTGGGATATCCAGCAAAGTCCATAGGTATAATGTAAAGCATTATACTTGGAGAGCGATCACCATTTGCAATATCCAATGTTATCCTTAGACTGGAAATCACTGTGTCTCTTGTTGTGATTTTTAGTGTGCTTTGACATACGCCTAAT
>CANYCX012249292.1:0-15751 GCA_948193385.1 Breynia disticha f. nivosa | reverse complement strand
TTTCCAGCACAATGAGTATTATAGTCTAATTGAAAGAAGTTGATACCGGCAACTTCAGGCGGAACATATCCGTAAACACAGTATGTTTGTAAATCCAAGAGAGTTTGGCAACAATAGCTATTAAACTGAAGATTAGGATATAACCCTATAAGCAAGTATTGAGGCAAACAATTAATTGCATTGACGCCTGAAGCCGAGCAATATTGGTCAGCCAAAGAATGATCAGATTGAGATGGATTATTTGGTGGAGGTTGAATTGTTGACGGTGGAGGTAGAGTCGTTGATGGTGGAGGGTTTTGGCTGGAACATTCGCAGGTGCAAATACACGCAACAGAATTGCAATTCTTGCGCTCCTCACAATCCGCCGGACATGTAACCATACAGTCAGAATACGCAAAAATTTGAAGCGAAAAAACTGACAAAATCACTAGAACAACGAACAATGTTGAAAACTTCATTTTCGTAGACTGTTGTTTTCACGTTCGTAGCTTGAAGTCCCCCCTTACTGCCTTATATAATTGAATGAGATGCTGGTTTACCTCAGTTTGTTTCCAACCACAATACTAGAAGGATTCTACTTGATGGGAACCAAGATTTTGTAATGTCGTAAAACTCTAATCAGACAAAACTTCATATTTATGGGTCAGATAATTATCGTTTATCATTTCAACTATGAGATAATGATCATATTTAATCTCAATTCTTTTAGACGTGATCATACATAGAAAATAATCACAATTTTTTAATGTTCTGTTTGTTTAATATCAAACCAAATTATCACTTAATATCTACAATCTGCAATCTTTAATTATTTAGCAACAGAGGAAACAATATTGAGATGGGCTGAAGAGAAAAAAGATGCAGAAGAATCTGATATATCGGTGAGTTTATAATGATGTGGGTTGTTGTGGGAATCTACAACTTGTATCTTTCATAAACTCACATACATGTGCGCGGCTTATAAACTATTACGGTATGTAACCCGGAGTTATCTATCCATTATTTTCAGTTGAGATGATTATTCCAGAGGACAATTCTCCTTGAACTGTAATTACAGTTGCAGAGAGCCCAGCAATTTAAGAACAAATTCTAACTACACGAGTGTCTGACTATTATTGAACAAAACATCACATGAAAACAAAGTTGCCAACAATGAATTTCTCACATTCCTTGCAACCAACACAACTGAAACACTCTCAGAAAAAACACCACTGAAGAGAAATGTGATTGAACAGATTCTCGAACCTTTTGTGAAACATTTGACAGATGTTCAGAACCTTGGGGGTCCTGGAGGTCCCGGAGGCCCGCCTGGTCCTCCAGGACCTCCACCGAAACAGCTCTCACAGATCCAGCAACAACACAGTATGCGTAAGCTGTCAATAATGATATATCAGTACCCAACCAGTCAAATTGTGTACACAAATTTAACTAAGTTCACTAACTAGTTATGCACATATGTATGGAAGAATTATTGAGAGATTACCATGAAGAGAGAAGCCTGCATATTCCACCGCACAAAAAGTCACAGCAGCCACAACATTCTGGGCCTCCAGGTCCTCCTCCCGGTGGGGGTCCCCAACCTGGTGGTGGCATGATCTCTGTCTTGTCTCACAAACTATTGCAAATTACAAGAGTTGCGGAGAGAGCTTCACTGTGTAGTTCTCTGATACGTATTTAAAGGGAACAACTTCATGGTCATCTTGAAATCTGTAACTTATAGTTGTAAGACTAGTAAGTAAGAATGTCACGATGTAATCCACCTAATATTCAACTTTTCTGAAGCTGAAGGCATAGTACATATGCTTTTTTTTTTATAGTTTGTTTCATTTTAGACTGTGAAGTTTGAATACGATGACGGAACTTGGATGTTGAAGTGACTTGAAAATACGGTGCCACCAAACTCTCTCAACTAACGTTGAAACGAGAAAATATTATGCACGACAATCTGACAGGTTTCCGAATTGCTTTTCCAATTTTCTGAAGCTACGACGTGTCGTAAATTAAGAACAGCATTTTATCCTTTTAAAAGACCATATGTTAAGGCTTCACTTGGTTTAAATTAATAGATTTTTCAGGAAGTTGTATTTCTTAAAAATTAACTTTTATGAATGTAAGAACGGATGTTTGTTTCAAATTATTCATGAATGTAAGAACGGATGTTTGTTTCAAATTATACTTTCTAGAAAGTAGATAATATTTAATGAACTTTTTTATAAATTAATATTCAATTTATATAATTGTTCTGCTAGTTAGATTTTTT
The DNA here is from genome assembly GCA_948193385.1 of Breynia disticha f. nivosa. NCBI lineage: Eukaryota > Viridiplantae > Streptophyta > Magnoliopsida > Malpighiales > Phyllanthaceae > Breynia > Breynia disticha. Next base: position 13,491 of record CANYCX012249292.1, on the reverse strand, counting down.
ATGAAATAAATTCAAGATAAAATAGCAAAAAGTGGTTTACTTTCTTAAGAAAGTTCAACTTAGGTTTTGCTAGGTATGTAACTTCGTTTGAATAAGAGAAGAAGAATGTTTAACTTTCCACGAATATGAATTTAGAAATGTAACTAAACAAGACAATTTTATACACTTTACGAGAAGTATAACTTCTCTTTCTCACTTACCCCAGCCAAATAAGTCTTAATATACAAATGCCAATTTGTTAGAGCTTCACATTTATGTTAGGGCTATAATCAAACCGTGCCGAATTTTGAAGTATTAAATCGAAACTCTTAAAATTTTATGAATTTGAGCTCAAACTGAATTTTTTATCAAGTTTAAATTCTTATTCATGTTCGGTTTCTTTAAAACTATCGCAGCTAACAAGCTTGTTAATGTATTGCTTGAGCTTGATTAAAACACAATTGATATAAAATAAAAAATTAATACAGGGCTTAGCTAGCATTATTAATTTAACACACCAGTAGTTAACTTTTAAGATAAAAAAATGAAAATTATCTCAATATGCATATGAATTACAGGAACTGGAATTCAAGGTTAAGGCACTGTGACTTGTGTTTAACAAAATATCGAGTTCAAAATCTTATTCAATTTCGGCTCGATGGATGCCTCCATTATTATGACCTATAAATGAAGGTAGGAGATATCAGTTGATGAGTCCAAGGAAAGAAATAATAAACATATACATACACAAATGGAAAATTTCTCAGTGTCCAAACAAATATGCAGCAACTTAGTTCTCTATCAAGGGAAGAAGATAGAAATGGGAACAAAACCAAAAGGAGGAAAACAAAAGTACATCAAATTTGGTGTCAATCCCAATAACATATTTCCTTTTTCATTCAACAAATATATTCCTTTGTGTATGAAGATGCCATGCCATACCATGCCTGCTTCCTCATCTTGTATGGCAGTGTGACTACAAGAGAAGGAATCCACAGCTTCACAAATCTGGGTTTTGTTAAATTTATGTATGAAGTCCGGATTCAAGCCATGCTTTTCTTCCCTTTGACCCGAAGATCACCGCTTTTCGAAGATTCTCGACCATCGGCTGCAGCATTCTTTCTCCGTCTTGGCGGACCAACACCAGCAGGTTCGACCAACGGACCTGACCAAGTCTGCACTGGCTCTTTTGAATAGGTAAATGAAGAGCTGAATGGGATATCAGGAGGAACCCTGGAAGGATCAATATGATGTGATGCTCCTAATGGATAGCCAAGAGTTCCATCCTGGTGCGGTGGTGGGAACTTCTCGCTCTTGCTCTTTGCATTTGCATGTGTGATCATACGCCGTCTCTGCATTAGACAAAATACCAACAAGACGACAGGTTCAAGCAATTATGAGAAGGAATCAAAGCTCAATCGGCATCGTCAAGCAATTTCGATCAAGTTGATGAGAAAGTGGCACAAAATTATACCATATCCCTCAAGCATACAGAAGCAAATGATCAAAATAATTCATGTGGGCTACACAGATTATTAACTACTCTCTGGTTCCAGGAGGTGACTAAAAATTACTTGCTAGAGATAAATACAACCAATGAAACTCTATCCCCAGATATTGCATGTGGAAGAACTTAAGACGTACACAATATTGATCAATGCAGGACAAAATTATCATACGTACATCAATGTTGGATTGCATCTCCGCATTGGCTTCAGGGGCAGGTATTCCCCTAGGACGATCACGTGCACGTGGTTTCTTTGGAGCTTCACCTTGAGCTTTAGAAGAGGCTCTTATCCTGTTAAATAAACTTTTCACATTAGTGTTATAGGCCATGAAAAACAAAGGAAAGGAGAGAATAACTATATATGCCTCGTGTGATGCAGAACGTATGTGGAACTAGAATAGCTTTAAGAACCTGTTTCTGGTAAAAATTAACGCTAAAAAATTGCAAAATGTCAACTCAAATTGTGAACTCGTTAGATCATCATGAAGTTTTTTCTCGAATACCTACTCGATATGTTGTTCATACGATATAATCTTAATTGTGATAGAAACAGAAGTCCATATGCGAATTTTTGAGAAATCTTTTGAAAAGCACAGAGAAAGAGAATAGAACAAATAGAGGCCTCGATGAGCACCTTCGAGCTTCATCATCTCGTCGTTTAGCATCCATTTCCTTACTTGGGGGATACTTTGGGAGACTAGAAGGCTCACAGGCATAAGGTTCCGTATTAAAGAACTGCATCGGAAAACGAAAGATGTTCATTAATGCTCTGCGCCAGATATAATCTTGAAAAATTCAGCCCTTCGAAAGAGAATAAGGACAAAGATAATAAACTAAGCTAAAAACATCTTTAATATTGGGCAATTAATCTCGCAAAAACAAATTAAATAATGTCCATTCAAACACCATTTCTCGATGTAAAACAAACTACAATTGCCAAAATGTATCATGAATCGTGCAGGGTCACAAGTCACAACTTAACAAAAGAGGAGCATATCGAGTCACTCAAAATTTATATAGAAAATTTCAGTAGCCAAAGGCTTCAAAACATTTGGACATAGATCACTAAATGACTCCAATAGTGTGACGTTAACAGAGGAGATTTAACTGGAATGTTTCTGTTTGATCTAATAAAGTTTTTTAACTGCCCCCATTTTCTCTGAAGGCCAATCTTGCTGAGCTGGGGGAGAAATGGTGCCACATCTCCCCAAGGCTAGCCAAGCTAGATGGGCTGGGATGTGGGCTATGTCATTACGGTTGTTTTTATCAAATGAAGAAATGGTCAAAACTGACTATTGCTGTTTCAGAATGCGAAGGAATTTGACAGCCTGCCATAAAGAGACACGTGCACACACATGTAATGAGGCAACACAACAAACTTCGGAAATCCTACAAGACTTTCAACTCAATGTGTCAATTAAAATCTGGCCAAATTTTATAAAATTAAAGAGCATCGAAGCAGAAGTCTCTCGCAGATGGCATCCACGTTGACAAAATAGATCAAAAGAAAATAGCAAAGCTGTGGAAAAGGGAAAAGAACAGTAAGAATACGTGATAACTTACTTCACTGTTTAGGGCATCTGTAGCTGTTTTACGTTCAGCTGGATCAATAGCAAGAAGAGTTTCAATTAGTGGAAGGGAGGATGGTGGAAAATCTTTAAATGTCTCTCTAATGCATCTTTTATAAGGTTCCCGGGGCTTAAATAAGGTTGCATTTGGCAACTTTGACTTTTTCCAATATTCATCTGAAGGCGAGCCACATAGTTTGTATATCTTGTGTAGTTGCTCAACCTATCTCAAAAGAAATAATTGTCATAACAGCTGAGGGCAGAATCAAGAACTATTGAGAGAAGTAAAATTACAAGAAAATCAAATAATTACCTCAGTCCGACCAGGCATAATTGGCTTCCCTGCTAATAACTCTGCTAATATACAACCTGCACTCCACAGGTCCACACCCACACCATAATCAGTAGCACCAAGAAGAAGTTCCGGAGGTCGATACCATAGAGTAACCACCCGACTTGTCATTGGATGTTTGCGATCAGGATCAAAGAAAGATGCCAATCCAAAGTCGGCAATCCGAAGAATTCCTTCATTGTCAATTAGAAGATTAGATCCTTTAATGTCACGGTGAAGAACACCACGCTTGTGACAGTGCTCAAGTCCAGATATTAGTTGATGCACATAACATTTAATCTGAAATGTCAAAGCATGCCAACATCAAATGAAAAATGTGTAGAACTTCACGGTGAGAAAGAATGGAAACCCACTTTATCGTTAAGAGTTAAGACAGAATAGGATTTAACCTGTGCTTCAGTAAATTTAACAGCTGGGCTTGCAGCAAGTCCAGCCAAATCATGCTCCATGTATTCAAATACCAAATATAAACTACAAGACATCCTTGACGTTACTAAGCCCTCCAACTTTACAACATTCTGATGATCTAATCTTCGAAGAATCAAAATCTCCCTGGCCATAAATTTTACACTCTCTGGTTCCAAATTATCAAATCGAACCTTCTTCAGAGCAACAATTTTGCCCGTTAATAGATCTCTAGCCTTGTACACATTGCTATATGTTCCTGATCCAATCTATCATCAATAAAGGAGGAAACACTGTCAATAATAATGAAGTCAAAAGGCATTAAATCGACGAATGACAAACAAAACATTACTTCCATTACAAATCCTCCATCTTAAATGTCTTCGTATATCATATTTTTATTAGCTTAAATAAAATTCACCATGTTTCAACACTTACATAAGATCATTAAAGTATCAAAAGTAGGTATTCGAGAAAGAAATTCATGATGCCATTTCAAACCAAAATTATTCATTTCAGAGCAGCATCATAAAACAGGAGCGCAATAAATTACTAACCTTATCTATTTTCTCAAATGTGTCAGCCCTCCTTGGAATCCATCCATTAAGAGCCTCCCCACAAACAGCTGACAGCCATGGAGGCCACCCAGCAGCCACTTGCTCGCCACGCAAATGCTTCGGAGGGTTACTCAGCCGAGGGTTAGGCCTTGACCTTCTCCTCTCTCCCCGAGGTTTTTTATCCCCATCCACTTTCTCCTGCTTCTGCTCTTCATTTTGAACCTCAACAACACTACTAGTATCAGTTTTCGTCACTGAAACCTCATCGAATTTTCTACTGGATTCTACTCTTGAGTTCTTAACCTCTCTAGACTCAGAAACTATCCCCTTGTGCACCTCTCTACCAAGAACACACCCCATTGTCGAATCTAAGCCTCATTTCTCAACATGGTCTGCGGGTTTCTACTGATCACTGCAAATCAAGAAATCAACATCACTACACGCCAATCAACACAATTTCAAACACGCCAACTTTCTAAAAATGTTCACATCACATGATCCAAAAAAAAATCCAGAATTTCACAGCATACAAAACCTAACATCACCAAATTCAACTTAAACCTAAATAAAAAAGGCTTGAATTGCACAATCAACCACCTTGTTTCAAGATTCACAGCTTCCAAGATTCACAAAAACAACACAAAACAAAGTCAAATGATCAGAAAACACACAAACTTTCTAACTAAAACTACCTCAATCAATAATTTTGAACACCAACACCGCAACAAAATTTTAAAGCTGAACGATTCACTACACAGCCCGATCTAAGAAAGCAAAAAGTACCCAAGTTGGGAAAGAAAAAAATTTCAAGAAATTAAGTAAATAGCACAATCAAAAGACAAAAATATTAAAAAAAAGGTGCGGACTTGGACTAGAAAGTGATGCTAAGAGAGAGAAAAAAGAACAACTTACTAAGAAAGAATGAATCTGAGTTAAAAAGGTGAAGCGAGAGAGAGTGCTGGAAGTTGGTTTACAGTTGGGCTATGTCATGAAGGGTTGATTTGGTTGGGAGGTATATTTAGCAGCAATTGGCATTTACATATACTCGTGTCTTCTCCTTCTCTCTCTTTCTCTTTCAGACAATTGAGTTAAAGCAAAGTGTCTTGTCTAATCTAACCTTGTAATATGTTTGGATGTGGAGAATAGGGGGTGGAGAAAAAAAAATACTCGATAAATTTATTTAATATATATTTGTGTTTATTTTAAATTTAAACTTTGAGGTTGGTATTTAAGAATTAAATTTTTATTATATTATATCTAAAATTATAATTTTTATATATCATAAAATAGAAAAATTATAAATAAAGAATAATATTATTAAAATTAAAAAAGTAGGATAGGTTAGATTGATTAAATTAAAATGTATAGTTCTTTTTACCTCATCAATTTGACTAATTCAAACTATTAGAATGATCTGATTTGGTTTGGGAGAAAAATAACTGAATTGGTTCGATTTATCATTTTTTTCAATTCATCGTAATTGATTTTGTCTAAAAATTATCTCTCATTCTAACCAAAACCGATCAATACTCGTCCCATTGTTTAAAATATGAAGAAATGTAAGGTAATAAAATATAAGATAATTTTTTTGTTAAAAATTTTAATGATAATTTTTTTGTTCAAAATTTTAATATGAGAGGAGGGAAGAAAATATTATAAATGAATATATATATATATATATACATATATATATATATATATATATATATATAAACACAATAAAATTGTACTTAATTTTATTCAACTTTAAATTGAAAAGTAATAAAATTTCAAAAGAATAAATTAAATGAAGCATAATTTATTTTTAATATATTTTTCTCTTTTTTTTTTTCAAATTAAAACTATATTTTTTTTTTATTAACCCCACTCTGTCTTCCCCTCACATGCTCAAACCTACTCCCAAACATGGCTTTAGATTACAATGCCTTTAGTTTCTTCTTATTGCTCTGGTCAAAGTCAAAACACACACCTTTTTTTCCCTCTCTTTCTATAAATCTCATCATTCATTTATTTTCTCCTGACTTAATTCACTTCTTTTGTATTTATATAAAAATATTTGCATATTATAATACATTAATAAAATATAGATTCTATTAATAAACTAAAAAATATTTAAAAATATTAACCTTAAATATTATATATAAGCGAGTGAAAAAAATACTACATATTATCATAAAATAAATTGTTTAGATAACTTATTTACAGTTTACCAAAGGTGATTTTCATTAGCTTTTTTTTATACAACATAACAGCCAAAAAAACAAAAATATTTTCGTCAAATAAACGGAGCTTGAAATACTTTTTTTTTTCTTTTACCTACCATTTCATTTTATGTTCATATTGTAAACTATGACTAATATTTTTGCAAATAAACCAATAATGCACAGATAGTGATGGGAAGACATGCAATGGTGTTTAGTTTAATCATGTTTTAAAATGATAATTTGAGTATTTTTTTTAAAAAAAAACTATATATGTTTGGAGATATATTTTGAATTTTGGTTAGGTAGGTCTATACTTTTTTTACAATTGACTACCATATTTTTATACAAATTATAAATTGTTTTGTTTCTTTTTAAGTTTGTTAAAATGTCTAGTGTTATATAAATACCAGAAAGAAAAAAAAAGAAAAATGTGTGACATAATTGTTTAAAAAATAAAATTTTATTTAAAATATCTTGTTTTATAGAGTTGACTGTTTTCCTTTCATGGGAAGCAGAAGATCCAATGAGTAGTAATCATGCAAGCATTTACAAAAGGATTACAACTCACTAAGATGGTCTTTGCATTGTCCAATAGAAATCAAACATGTATGTCAGAAGAGAGAATAATATTCTATTAAGTCATTTTGAGTATTAGTTTTAGAAACATCATACTATTTCCGGCCTAATAATACAATTTGTAAGTACACGATTATGACATGACACAAATTCAAATTTTATAATATTTACATTATGAATAATGATATTTAATAAAAAACACATCACAATTACGATTTGCCTAACTTTAAAGTATCACTGCTAATTAAAGGTTGATTGTTTATATTTAACAGAGCTGAACTTATTTTTAAAAAGAAAAAAGAAGAAGACAAAATGATTAAGACAGCCTAAGCAGTTCATAAAACTGCACAGCAAAAACCTAACACACATCTTTGTATTGGGAAAGGAAGGAATAAGTTGGCATTATTCTGCAAATCCTTAGTTGGGAATATGCAGAGGAGTTGGTTGCATATATGATGCCAATACTCTTCATAGCTAATCATTTTGATTATATGCATGCTTTTCTCTGCATCATCATACATTTTAGCCCTGTTTTTCTTACCATTATTTCTCTCCTCTTACTAACCACATCGCTGCTTCATTAGAAAGCTGCCTTTTGCTTCCCCAACTTAGCAAAAACAACTTGGCTAATCATCGACATGCAAATCAATTCGAAACCGACGGTTCATGGTCTTATGGTTCATAAAACCAGAATCTCGAAAGCTATTTAGGGTGGTTAGGTTCTAATTTCAGCTCCGGTGGTTTTGTTTCCGATTCGACAATTGAGGTTCGATTTTTCATTAAAAATAAATCGAACCGCCAATTCAAAATCAAAACCGCACATGACCAGTTCTGGCTCATTAACAAACACCCCAATCTCATTGAAATTGGAAGATCTGCAAAACAACTACTTCTCCCTAAAATTAATAAAACTGAAATCATCTGTCGAACAAGAGTTCTCATAGAAAGTTACACTCAGCTTTTGATAGAGCCTACTGATTTCCGCCATACCAATCCATGTCTTGTCCACAAGTTTAAACGAAGACCAAAAATTACAGATAGAAGAATATGTTACAAGAAAGACGACCATGCAAGCTCAAATTCTCCACTCCAAAACTGTTGCCAACCCAGTGAATTCTTAGGCCAAACTTTCCTTACTCCTTGCTTTTTTTCTTCTTCTTTTTATCTTTCTTACTCGGCGTTGAGGATTCATCGTCCTGTTCGGAGTGCTTCCTCTTCTTTTTCTTCTTTTCTCCTTTGGCATTATCAGTCTCTGGCTCTGCAGAGACGTTGCCATCTGCAGCTTGTTTGGTAGTTTCCTCTTCACTGGCCTTCTTTTTCTTCTCTTTTTTCTCTTTCTTTTCTTTCTTGTCTTTAGTGACTGGAAGCTCTTCCATTGGCTCTGCTTCAGACTTCTTTGGAAGGACAGCATCTGCAGCAGGATTATAAGTCTGCACAAAGACAAAACATCAGTGAAATTCAATGCAGAATGGACTAAATAACCATACGTCTGATATGAACTATACCTTGGCAGGTGTAATCAAGGCCCCAGCTCCCTTTTTATCTTTGTCATAAACTTCAATTTTCGGTTTGCCTTTAGCTGAACCAGCCAAATGATTCAATTCTTTCCCTTCAAGGTTCCTCAATCTTGCTTCAAGCTGCAAATCACAAAGCATTGATCACCTTCTACGTATATATACACAACACAAGCATTTATTTGATTATCTAACAAGATAACAGTACCTTAGCTCTGTTCTCAAGTCCCATAGAGTTGTCTTGACCATCCCCAAGAGCATCATATCGAATTGCAAGAGCAGCTTTTGCAGCTAATGACCTGGAGATTTTCCCCTTCATCTTAGGAGGTGCTTGACCAACCAAGGATGCATGATAAATGAGTCCATATTTAGGAGTAGCATGTTTTGTCTTTAATGCTCTAAAGAGAGCCTTTTCTGCTCCTAGGATCTGAACAGTGCTTCCAGGCTGCTTTGCAAGATTCAACAAGCTACCTCCATGGGCAATAAGACGAGCCCCAACAAGCTCTCCCACAAGAGCAGTCAAATTCGGTGCAATCGTGTTCATCCTACTTTTCAAATAATCGAATAACTGTGCCCTGTATTCTGCCAGAGACAAAACCTGATCACAGAGCTCTCTGATATTCATTAAATCAACATCACTAACTTCAGTTCCCATTGATATCATAGCTGCCTCTTTCAATTCAGTCTCAACCTCTTCTGGCAATATCTGTAAATTAAGGGAAAACAGAGCAATCCATAAGAGAAATGATAAGAGCCTCCTAAATCTTCAACTCAAAAACACAATCAAATAGGAAAACAATATAGAAACTGACAAATTGTATTCATAACAATAAGAAATGAACATCAACAAAGATAATGATAGGAATTCGAGAGCTTATCTCCTGCCTAGGTAGAAATTCAAGACTACCAATCTCCCAAGCCAAATGGCACAAACTGAATATTGATGCCTCCTCCCATTTCCATTCTTATCCTTTATATAATGTACGTACCCATGACACCTTAACTTATCTAGAATATTCTTCCACTAAAATATTTACTAATAACTTTGCTATAACTAGTTTCTTTCTGATCTTGTAACCTTATTATTCCTTCCCCCTTAAAGAACCACCTTATCCTTAAGGTGGATGTCAAACAAACTTCATGTTTGCAACAAGGATCTCTTCTTGCACGAATGGTGGGCAAGATGATATACATATCCCATACGAGGTCAGATATGCATGTTCACAAATCTCTTCTTGCACAAATGGTGGACAAGCTGATATACTTATCCCATATGAGGTCAAATATAGCCTTCGCAGTCAGTTTGGTAAGCCAATTTATCAACGCTCCTGGTCAAGAATACTTCAGCTTGTATACAGAATAATTAGATGCCAAAAAGGAACACCAGGGCAAGTTCCGGAAAAGGGATGATATACAAGTAGAAGTATATACTGATGCTGATTAAGGAGGAAACGAGGCAGATAGAAGGTCCTGCAAAAATCTATTGTGATAATAATGCTGCAATATCTATTACCCATAATCCTGTCTTCCATGACAAAACCAAACACATTGAAATTGATAAACACTTCATCAAAGAGAAAATTGAGAGCGACAAAATCTGCGATCCCTATATTCCTACATCTAAATGGTGGTGGATATCATAACTAAAGGACTTCACACAACTCTGTTCTAAAATGTTAGTTGGCAAGCTAGCTATGGATATATTCAAGCCAAGTTGAGGGGAGTGTTGAGAGAGATTCTCATAAGAAAATATTCTCATGGAAATTAACGAAAATTTGGTTAAATAATTAGTATGTACAACTGTGTTGTTTCTTAATTTATCTCCATGGATATATTTTACACATACTATATAATGTACAAAGTATGAAGGCAATAAACAAGCAATTCAATTCTGTTCAGTATGTATTTCATGTATAATTAATCTGTAACCTTATCAAGTAACCAAAGGCATACATTCTTTTGAGTTTCACTGAAAAAATCTAAGCAAGTAAGACAATCATCAATAATGTGGAGTTTATGACCAATGTAGCAAAAAGATTTCAAGCTTTGCAGCATTTGTCACAACCAAAATCAAGTTTCTACCTCAGAGAAATCAAGCTTTGCAGCATTATCACGGCTACCCATCAGTTTTACAGATTTTGCGTAAAGAATGTTGTCCTGCACAATCCTAGCAAGTTCCGGGAAATGCCAACCATACCATTCTCTGACCCGCATCGCATATGTATTGAGCTCCTTATCAAGGTCATCAAGTAAACCAATAGCTTGAATGATCATTGTATCAACCTACAAAGAACAAAAAAAAATAGCAACCGATGAAGACCTTAATTGTTAAACATCATTAGAAAAGTAAAGACAACTATACTATACACAACATGGAAGAAAAATGATGGAAAGGTGCCAATTTAATGCAAAGAAAATTAGATAATCGAATTAAGCAAATGCCACAGTAAACATACCTTGTCAGGACTGAACTTCAACTTGTACCTAGACAAACTGTGAGATAAACCTAAACTCATTGGTGCCAAGTCTTGAGCACCAAGTCCAGAAATGAGCTCAGTCAACTGACTCCTAACACCTCTCATCAATTCCATCACAGCATTGTTGTGGACGCAATCAATTTTCTGCAAGGTGAAAACTTTAGTAAACATCGCAGAGTAAACCTCACATAAATAAGGAGCTACATTACATCTAGAAGAAAACCACAGATAACATACCAGTTTTTCCTTGATAGCATTTCCAAGCTTAGAATCAGCAACTGCTAAGGTTTCACCCGAACAGTGAGCCCGCAGAAATTTGCGGAGACCTTTACTTGTTGTGCTTTCGCCTATCTTGGTAGCTGCCTCCAAAGCCTCTGATGTGTTCTCAAACTTGGAAAATGCTCTCAACTTCACCACCTGGTATTAGTGGATTAACAGTGAGGCTACAATTTTCAAACAAACATATGGATGAACAGAAACAAATAAAATCAAACCTGTCTTGCCAAATCTGCACTTGCAAATTCTTTTGATAAATCCTACAAACATAAAAACACACTTTTAAAATTAATTCAATATGGAAATTTTCAATAAAATGACGACCCCGGATTCAAAACTACCCTACGAATATAAAGAAACCACACTATTAATAACAACAACAACAACAACAATACTCAAACTTGAGGAAGTTCACTACGATGCAAGCAATGTCACGATGCTTGCACCAAATAATTGAGATTTAAGCAAATGTGAAGCAACAAGTACCTCAACTTTGGATAGTTTTCCTTCATCAAGAACTTTGAAAAGGGCAAAGCCTGCAGGAGTCTCGAATAAAACAAGCATCTTTCGGCTCCTATATATTACACCTGCACATTTAACACAAAAAATAATTTAAACCAATCACATTCAACAAACACACCATTTTTTCTCCAACCACAAAAAATCCACTAAAATCACATGAACATCATCAATTCAACAAACCAGAAAAACTAACTTAATCTCACAACCCACTTCACCATAAATCAACTGAAAACACAGAAATTAAATCGAGTTGAAAAAAAAAAAAACACAACTTTAACACAAAAACTAAAAATCCATTTGAGCAAAGGACTTACTACACCTAACAACAAAAACACACTTCAACAATCAAGCAAAAAAAAAAAACATAATCAGAATAATAAAATGAAGACACATCATTATTGCAAAAATAAAAAAATCATCAAATGAAAAACAATGCTACCTTCTCTTTGTTGTATTGTTTCTGCAAGGTGTAAGAGTTGGAGCAGAGCTAGGGTTTAAAGGAGGGGGCTTACTGAATAAAGAAGAGGCGTTTATAAAGAGTATCGTTACGTCAAAATTTGGGGGTATTTAGGGGATATTTGTGTTTATTTGGGGTAGTTTTGGTACGAAAATATTTGATTATTGGTTTATGTTGATCACTGAAGCGGAGTTTAGGTTTATGTGTGTGATGCTGGATGTAGAGTAGTATTTTGCTCATTAGGGTTTTAGGACTATAATTTATATATAGAATTATTAGGGAGAACCGGCGCAGTCCACAAACTTAACATATTTCACTCTGTGCAATAGGAGCGGGTTAATTGCAAAGAAGGTAATTAAATTGTCCACTTCTGTTTATCAAAGTCGCTGAAATGAGATTCTTTACCAGGAAGTTATTGAAGTGAATAAAAAATTTAACTAAAGTCACTTTTCTCTTATTTTTACCACATCCACATTACCATACCACATCAAACTTAATTGACAAATCACCTTCACAACAAAAAATATAAAATTTTCGACGAACGGATTCTGACGAATGTCATTGTAAATTTTTTGACGAAATAGACCTGTTGAAAAATTCCAAAAAATTTAAATTTCCTCAATTTTTTTTACACTAGAGAATTTTCCAACAGAATTATTCGGAAAGTTTTCAATAACGAAAAAAATTCGGTAAAATTTTGCCAAAAGATAATTTAAAATTAATTTTTTAAATAATATTATGAAATTTAAAATATAAAAAAGATAAATAAATATATAAATAAAAAATTTAAAAATTGAAATTTCGTTGGAATTTTATCGTTGAAAATTTTATTTTATTTTTGTTGTGAAGGTATTTGTTAATTAAGTTTAATGTGACATGGTGATGTGGTAAAAATAAGAGAAGAGTGCCTTTAGTTAAATATTTTGTCGACTTTAGTGACTTCATTCTAAAGAATCTCATTTCAGTGACTTTGATGAACAAAAGTGAATTTAATGAACAAAAGTGAACTCTTTAATGACTTTCTACGCAATTAACCCAAATAGGAGCATGTTGAAAACAATTATTCTTGATTTAAAAAAAAAAGCAATTATTCTTTC
>CANYCX012248795.1:0-21102 GCA_948193385.1 Breynia disticha f. nivosa | reverse complement strand
GATTAGTTGTACCAATAGTTTTTTGCTCTCGTCTTCGTTACGAGTTTGGCTGCTCCTGACTTGTTTCAGGTAATTTTCTTAGTTTTGTTACTTGTTTGGCTGTGTTATCTTCTCTTTGTTGGTAGCAGTTATGGAAAATGCTACTATAGAACTCGAAGAGGTAACTAGGAAGGTTGGCGAGCTGACCGGGAAGGAGGTAGGAGAAAGGTGCAATGATAATGACATGGAAACATTTGACAGTGGAGAGGGGCACGCATGTAGAAAAATGGCAAAGACATTTATGGAAAGTAGAGAAAGGAAGGCAGGAGGAGACAAAAAGGTTGTTGAGGAGACTGATACTCCAATGGAACGAACTCCAAAAAACGAGTTAGCAGCGGGCCTCGTTCGGAATTTTAAACCCAATTTTATTTTCCTCATTGAAACCCTTTTTACTGGTATTATTACTGATTGTATCTCTTTACTAGTAACTCTTGTCAATATTCGAGTTACATTCATTCGGCGAACTGCGAATTCGGTGGCTCACACCCTTGTCTGTGCTGCGAATTCTTTCTCAGGTTGTCATTCATGGGACTCTATCCCACCTGATTGTACTTTCACCGCTCTTACCAATGACTTCTATTAATGAACTCTCTATTTGTTGTAAAAAAAAAACAAAAACAAAGATAAAAACACTTCTTCTTCTTGTAACATATTCAAGATACTTAGAACTTAAATGAAAGAGATATTTTCTAATCTTTTCATTTACTAAGTTACAAATCCAAGGTCTTCAATCACCTAAATCGAAAGAGATTTCGAGTGACAATTTGAGGGCCCTAAATAATACTTCTTAGAATAGCAAAGTTAGAACAATTATCAGCTCTGCAACCACTTTGATTTCTCATAAAATATTAACCAAAAAGGTTTATCTTCTGTAGAATTCAATGTACATATGTTATTGTGTTGTAGTAAACATCTAGCTAAAGTAGAAGTCTTAGCTATAGTTATCTTATCCATTTTTTGAATTCTGTAAATTTGTTGCTCATATGTACATCATCTGTACAAGTAGCCCACTGCTACATCTACGAATACATCAATAAACCATATTGGTTCTCATACTTGATACACTGTTATATGGTATCAGAGCAGGCTCATAACTTGAGACCTGTTGAATACAATGACTGACATAGTTGAGTCCTCACGAAGGAATCCTAGATCCGAAGATGACCCTCTCCACTTGCAGGGCTCCGATCATCCTGGGATGTTGCTGATCATGAACCAATTGCACGAACACAATTACCTACAGTGGAGGATTGCAATGGAGACGGCCTTAGGTGCGAAGATGAAACTTGGGTTCGTCACAGGTGTCATTAAGGAACCAGCAGAAGGAGATGCCGGATACGATCCATGGTTGTGTGTGGACAGAATGGTCCGTTCCTGGATCCTCAATGCCATCTCAAAAGACATCGTGACAGGCTTCTGGTATTCCCGCAATGCATCAGAACTATGGAAAGATCTACAGGAGCAATTTGGTGAGTCCAATAGTCCTATGCTTTATAAGATACAACGTGAAATTTGCTCCATCTCGCAGGGTTCTTTGTCAATAACAATGTACTACACTGCGTTGAAGAAACTATGGGACGAGCAGCAGGTTCTGGAACCATTCCCAGATTGCACATGTGGAGCTGGTAGACGAATAACTGAGCACAACATGCGGAACCGCTTGATCCAGTACTTAATGGTACTGCATGATGTGTATGACCCCATTTGAGACCAAATTTTACTGCTGGATCCAGTACCATCTGTGGCCAAAGCTTACTCCATGGTTCTACGGGTGGAGAAACAGAAAGATAACCATATTCAGTTTGGTGAAGCACCTGAACAAAGTGCCCATCTTGTTAAGACGCCCTATCCTGCTCGGAAACAAACAAAAGAATCTGATAAAGTCTGCACTCATTGTGGCGAAAGTAATCATGTCAAGGCAACCTGTTTCAAGCTAATTGGATACCCAGAATGGTGGAAAGGAAAGAAGAAATCACTTGGGAAGCATGGGAAGGGACCCCAACTTGCAGCCCACGTGCTGAGCTCGCCATTTTCTGGGAGCAATTCAGATGAAGATCAGCCAGACAGCCAGTTGAAGGACAAGGACCTAGACATGTCCAGTTTGATCCAAAAGGAAGTCAGTAGGGAAGTGGCACGAATTCTTCGAGGGAAAGAAAAATCAACGCCTGAACATGTGAACTTTGCACACATTGGTGAGTTCGCAGGTACTACTTCCAACCAATGTTTTGTTCCCACTAACTCATGGATTATTGACACTGGTGCAACTAGCCATATTTGCTGCCACCGAATGCTTTTTCAGACCTGTGAGTTGTTGAAGGATCCGATTCCCTTGCTTCTTCCTGATGGCTCGTGTAAATTGGTTCAGTTTGTCGGAACTGTGGTGGTTTCTCCAAATCTCATTCTTGAAGATGTCCTCTACAGTCCTGATTTGAAGCATAACTTAATTTCTGTCCAAAAATTAACCATACAGAATACTGCCAAGGTCATTTTTTCAACTGATGATTGCTGGGTGCAGGGCCTACATGATGGAGTCATGATTGGTAAAGGAAAGGCGCGTGGGGATCTCTATTTTCTAGAAGCAGCAGCAGCTCACAATAAGGCTGAATATAAAGATGCATTAGCAGTAGTTAATAAGGTTTCTTCACAACCTCATTGTAATAAGGATTCAAAACTATGGCATGATAGGCTAGGCCATCCTTCCGTTGAAGTGTTAAGACACTTGAAGCACTTGAATCTAAAACATCTTTCTTATGATCATTGTGAGGTGTGTCACAGATCAAAGCAAGCCCGATTACCCTTTTCTGCCAGCACGACTGTTACCTCCAAGGCATTCGAACTTGTGCACATGAATCTCTGGGGTCCATACCATGTTAAATCCACTTCTGGATCACGTTACATGTTGACCATTGTAGATGACTTTACGCGTTGTGTTTGGACATTCCTGCTAGCTCACAAATTGTTGGTTCCACAAACCATCACGAATTTTTTCAACTTGATCCAAACTCAATTCTCTTGCAAGGTTCAGCAAGTTAGAACGGATAACGACGCCGAATTCATCAATGAGACGTGCCGCCGATCATTTGCCGATTTGAGAGTTCTACACCAACGCTCGTGTCCATACACACCACAACAAAACGGCATCGTTGAGAGGAAACACCGCCACCTGCTAAATGTCGCCAGAAGTTTGTTGATTCGTGCCAACCTACCTACACGATTCTGGGGAGAATGCCTTCTCATGGCCACGTATCTCATAAATCGGCTTCCAAGCCCAGTCCTGCAATGGCGCACTCCCTATGAGGTTCTCTACAAACGGCTGCCTGATTTTGGTCCACTGAGGGTATTTGGATGTTTGGCCTACTCGACCAAAGTGGGACCAGGGAAAACCAAGTTTGATTCGAGGGTGGAGAAGGGCGTATTCTTGGGATATTCTACAGGTCAAAAGGGGTATAAGATTTACAGTTTAGATACCAAAAGGATGCTGATATCTCGAGATGTTGTTTTCCAGTAGCAACTCTTCCCTTTTGCAGCAGCTCACAACGCATCCGAGCAATCTAGCAGTGAAGCAGTTCCATTACCCGTCCCAGCTCCTGACTTTGACACTCCCTCAGATGCCCGTATCGAAGACCTTCCTTTACCAAGTCCAACCATTAGCGCGCCTGCAGGCAGTGAAATTGGGGCCGACATGACTGCACCCTCGGAAGTCTCAGACCTGCCTCGTCGAGGCACGAGGATAAAATCCAAACCTTCCTGGTTGAATGAATACGTCTCCTGCATTGACAAAGGCTTGGCTGGGTGCCCTCCATTAGCATCAGGTATACAGCACCCTCTCCCTTTATTGCCTTCCACTGACTCCGTTGCCTTCCTGGGACAACACAGTGCACTCCTTGTTGGACAGAATGTGCAGGAACTACGGAGCTACAAAAAAGCTTGTTCTGACCCTATGTGGGTTGCTTCGATGGAGAGAGAACTGGAGGCCTTAGATAAAAATGAGACGTGGACACTGTGTGAGCTGCCACCAGGCAAGACCACCGTAGGGTGCACTTGGAAGTTCAAACTGAAGAGGAAACCAGATGGAACGATAGATAACCCGAAGTCCAGACTTGTGGCGCAGGGCTTCACTCAGATTGAAGGGATAGATTTCCATGATTGCTTCTCTCCTGTGGCTAAGTGGACAACAATACGGATCATCATTCATCTTGCTGCCATCAATAACTGGCACTTACATCGCATTGATGTCAACAATGCGTTCCTGCACGGATTCTTGCATGAGGAAATTTACATGAGACCTCCGGAGGGGTACAAACATGCACTGCCAGGTCAGGTATGCAAGTTGAAGAAGTCCCTATATGGACTAAAATAAGCATCGAGAGAATGGAATGCTGAATTTACACAGAAACTGTTATCATATGGCTTCGTTCAATCCGACCACGACCACTGACTCTTCACTAAACAAAGTAAGTCTGAATTCTTGGCCATCATTATATATGTGGATGATGTCCTTCTGATTGGTAGCTCAATAGAATTGCTGTCTGGGGTGAAGTCTTATTTGCATGAGCTATTTACTATAAAAGACCTAGGAGATGCAGCGTTTTTCCTTGGCGTGGAGATCTCGCGCACTGCAGATGGGATCTTTCTATCACAACGTAAGTATATACTAGATCTTCTGCATGATGCTGGCATGACTGGAGCTAAGCCAGAACCTACACCTCTCCGGCAGGGTATCGACTATGCAGCTCAATGTGGTGAGCCACTAGTGGATCAGAATCAGTATAGGAGATTGATGGGCAGGCTACTGTATCTCAACTTCACTCGCCCAGATGTAAGCTTTGCGGTTAATCACCTAAGCCAATTTGTGCACCGACCATGCAAAGCCCATCTCGAGGGAGCCATGAACATCCTAGCCTACTTGAAAGGATCAGTGCACCAGGGGCTGTTCTATAGCAAAAACTCGACATCGCAAGTGGAATGTTATGCAAATGCGGATTACGCAAACTGTACTGAAACTAGGAAGTCTATATCGGGCAATTGCATTTTCTTGGGGCAGAATTTGGTTTCCTGGTGGAGTAAGAAGCAAACTGCTGTGTCCCGATCCTCGGCAGAAGCAGAATATAGGAGCCTAGGGTCGGCAGTTACGGAATTACTATGGATTTCCTATATGTTAAAGGATCTTTCGATCGACATCCGCTTGCCTATAACTATATGGTGTGATAATCGTGCCGCAATCCAGATCACAGAAAACCCAGTCTACCACGAGCGAACCAAGCACATAGAGGTAGACTGCCATTTTATCCGGCACCATTACAAGGCAGGTTTCATAAAGCCAGTTCACATCAGCACAACAAATCAACTCGCTGACTTGTTCACCAAGGCACTGGTTGCAACACCTTTCCGAAAATTCATACACAAGTTGAACCTATTACCTAAGTCTCAACTTGAGGGGGGTGTGTAGAATTCAATGTACATACGTTATTGTGTTGTAGTAAACATCTAGCTAAAGTAGAAGTCTTAGCTATAGTTATCTTATCCATTTTTGAATTCTGTAAATCTGTTGCTCATATGTACATCATCTGTATAAGTAGCCCACTGCTACATCTACGAATACATCAATAAACCATGCTGATTCTCATACTTGATGCGCTGATATATCTTCTTATTTGTAAAATAATTTCACTCCTTCATAAACTAAACCAAGAACAACAAAAAAACATCTATATAGGAAAAAGATGAATAAGAATAGTAGAGCGTTATTGTAATCCTGAATTTCGGACCACCTATTGAGTAGGGGAAAAGGCACATTAAGTGAGATGGCAAAATCAGGATCCTTCTCGCATGCATGGCACAAACAATGCCGCAGAATTCACCACCATATTCGGCTGCACATTCAAAAAAAAAAAAGAAAATAAAAATAAGAAGGTAATATAATAGTTGTAATCTGAGAGATGTAATAGAAAATGGAGGACTTAAAAGCGTGGGCAGTGGTGAGTCGAGGTGGAAGGATACAGAGTAGGGGAGGGCTTGGAGGAGGAGTTGTGGAGGGAAGTGGTGGGGGAAACGATAAGCTATTGATAACGAGGTTACTGAGGAAGGCTAAGAGGTTTTTTTTTTTGGTAATAAAATTTTAGGAAAGGGGTCGGGCTAACCCACAAACCAAGGGTACGGAGGATCGAACCTGCGATTACAAAGAAAGAGGTAAGACGCCTTAACCGCTGAACCCACAAACGAGGGATAGGCTAAGAGGTTTATTGAAACGTAAAAATTAAAGATGAATAAGAGTTATAATAAATTGATACTTGTCAATCAATAAAGATGACACTTGTCAATTTCTTGTTACAAATTTTCAGCTTTTATATGTATATATATATAAACTTTAATCTAGAGAGAGAGAGGATAGCACTGTTCACAGGCCTAGTTTCCGAACTTAAACGACGAGCCCAAATCCAAATTAGGCCCAAAAAGCCCAACAAAAATCTCAAACCGACCATATGGATATTTTTCATTTTGGATAAAACAGAATAAAAATGCTTAGTACCACAACTCAAGATTCCCGCATCAACTATAAACGGTCGCAATAAAGCCTTCCGGACCACGCCACGTGTCCAAAATGAACGGCCAAGATCAAACCTCCAGCTCTATATGAAACCAAACCCTAACCAGAAAAAAATCAACACAAATTGAAGCAATGTCAAACCCAAGAGTGTACTTCGACATCGAAATCGGAAACGCTCGAGCTGGGAGAATCGTGATGGAGCTCTTCGCCGACACAACGCCGCGGACGGCGGAGAATTTCCGAGCACTTTGCACGGGCGAAAAGGGCAGGGGCAAGAGTGGAAAACCGTTGCATTACAAAGGGTCAAAGTTTCACCGCGTGATTCCAGGATTTATGTGCCAAGGTGGAGACTTTACGGCGGGAAACGGAACGGGGGGCGAATCTATATACGGGACGAAATTTGCGGACGAAAATTTTGTGAGGAAACACACTGGGCCGGGAATTTTGTCGATGGCTAATGCAGGACCCAATACAAACGGGTCCCAATTCTTCATCTGTACGGATCAGACTGATTGGCTTGATGGGGCTCATGTTGTGTTTGGGCAAGTTGTGGATGGGTTGGATGTAGTGAGGGAAATTGAGAAAGTTGGGAGTGATTCTGGGAGGACAAAGAAGAGTGTTGTGATTGCTGATTGTGGTCAGATTGTGTGATTTGAAGTGTTCTGTGTTGTGTTGTGTTGGGTTGGGAATAAATTGACTTTTTTTTAGTTTAAGTGTAATGTTGTATGAGAAAGAAATGAAATGAAGTTGCTTTTTTTTTTTGGTTACATGAAATGAACTTGCTTTGTTGATTGTGTTTTGGAAGGTTTGTTTCATTTTTTAGGTTTTGTGTTTGGCAGGGAGTGATGAGTTAGTGTAGGTAGGAGATGATCGGTGTAATGTTACAAAAACTGTATTGAACTAGTTGGACGTATCGGTAAACTAGTGAATAAAATCGACGAATTGATCAGTTCAAACGGTGATTCAAATGGTGATCGTAATGGTTTTAAATATTGAAAAAGATTAATAATTTGAAGATTAATAATTTTAAATTTATATTTATTTTTTAAAATCATATATATTATTTTAAATTTATTGATTTAACTAATGAATCTTGTACAAATAAATCAATCATTTTGTTTTTTTTTTTCAATGACAAATTCAGCTTTGATAACACTGAATTAGGGTGACGAGGGACCTGTTAATCACATTTTGAGTTTGAAATTATACGAATGTCAATGTATTTTTGTTTATTTTTGCGTTTGTCATATTCTAGTTCATCAATTGTATGAATGTCCGATTTCATGTTTTAAAATGCAAAAATGTCACTTTTTTATTCTCTCAAAAAATGAACAATAATAAACACTAAACAGATAATTTAGCGTTTTTACAATTGTAAACTTAAAATTGGTCATCATGTAATTGACGAACTGCGAACTAGCATAAACAAAAATGCACAAACATACTCTGACATTACTACAATTGAAAAAAAAAATGAACATTCTCATAATTTTCCGTATTTGAGTCATCGTGTTCAATTATTAATTAGCCTTACAAGACTTGGGTCTCGTAGATTGGGCTATACATAGGCTGCCTTAAGCACCTCGTCTGGCTTGGCCTTGGTGGCCTTTATGGGCTTCATAGTGGGGAACTTTTGGAATTTTTACATGACATATAATCAATGAAACAAAATTCATTTATAACAGTTATGGAGGTTGTGGAGGTTACTATGGTGGGTGTATTTTTTAAAAACATAAAAGACTAATTTAAAAATATGTGGCAAATTAAAAATTGAGTGTTAAAATTGTATTCCATTATTTAAAACACGGTATTTGTATAACTATCCCGGGACTTTTGTATTTAAAGCATTATTCATTTTATCCCATTTGTGAATGCACTAACGATTATGACACTGCGACACAATTTTAATACGACCAACACTAATTAATATACACCGAAATGGTATTGATCATGAAGTTTGTTGGGAAGAATGGCCAATGTCGTGGAACTCACTCCGGCGACTTGGTCAGAGAAAATGACTACCTCCCCACATGGAGGCCCCCATTGCTTTGCCCACAACTACCCGTAAATCGTACCATCGGATGCCTGTTCCTCGTTGCTCAATTATTTCATCCACCACACTTACTTTCTTCGACAGCTAAGTTCGTCAGAAAAAAAAAATCACATAGAAATTTCTCAATTACACATCTCAACGTGATCCATCAGCAACTAATTATCTACTCCCACATGTGAAGTTCGTTTTCTCAAATTTATTGCCAGTGCTTTTCCTTACAAGTTCTTG
Source organism: Breynia disticha f. nivosa (assembly GCA_948193385.1). NCBI lineage: Eukaryota > Viridiplantae > Streptophyta > Magnoliopsida > Malpighiales > Phyllanthaceae > Breynia > Breynia disticha. The sequence continues at coordinate 12,235 of CANYCX012248795.1, read as the reverse complement.
CCACATTATCATATATTTGCCATGTTTGATTCACGAGACCAAAATGCAACAATTTTTATGCGTATATGTTAAGCCGAGTTACTAATTTTACCGTTTTAAGACTTTCGAATGCGTGAAATAAAACGCAAACCTTTATATATTCATTTATGTTTCATCAATCTAGAAGAAGTAAGCGAGAGGTGCTGCTGGCTAATCTTGATTGCAACCAATTAAATTAAAATCGTGCCAATTTGCTGCCGACTGATGAAGCTGCGCCACCAATTAATGGTCACTATAGTCCTCCGTCAAGAGTTGACCAGTCTTGTTATTTCCATGCTGATGCCCACAAACTTAAAATTCTAACTCGTCTAATACTTAATATAGCAATAAACAAGGCAGAAGGTTAAGAAACTCTTTGTACGAACGAAGTTAAATTACGTAATATAAAATTAAATTTTGTATAATATTATAAAATTATTGCAAAGCAAATCAAAATCTAACAAATGGAATTAAAATGGGTAATTTAAAAGATTATTGAAAAGTCAACATTCCTTTCGTAAGCTTAGAAATGGTCAATGCAGCAAGTCTTATACTCTAACACGGAATATCCTTCTTTACTTAATTCTTTGTTTTCTTTATTTCTTTTTAAAAAATTACTCAAAGAGATTAAAAGAAAAAAGGTAAATTTCTGACAAAATAATAAAATTTAATGAATATAAAATTAGATACGAAGAATACGTAAATTTAATTTTAAATAATAATATTTGATTAAAAAAAATTACTGACACGCTAATCTTTCTGGCCGAAATGGGAAAGATCTATCGACAAACAAAAGACAATGGTAGGCGTTAACTTGCTTCCTTCAATTCAATCCACTTGTCTGCGTGTAATAGAGAGAGAAACAATCAGTAAAGGACGAATTTCTCCCTGGCATGGCGTTCAGTTCTTGTTAGCTTTTTTCTTTTAGGTCTGTAGTTTTGGAAATTGTTCATTTCAGTCCTTCACTTCAAATTTCCTTGATTGAATTGTTGTGCCTTACAAAATACGTCTACTTTCAAATTTAAGCATCTCAAAATGCAAAATTATACCTTTTTCTAACTTATGATTTATTAATAAAGTGATTTTTTTAGTATCATCAATGTTAATAATTTAATAATTGAAATTGATATTGCTCAACAGTAAACTTAATTTCAATAATTTTAAGTTGTGAAGTTCATGATTCCCAAAAGATGATGACAAATTATCAATTTAAAATAGCTAGTTAATTACTCAAACCAATCACATAAGCGACACTAGTGACCAAAAAGTTTCATCGTAATTTCAATGAACAATACTTAAAAGTCGATAGTGGAGTTAAATTCACAAATGGTAATTCAAGCTTTTAATAATATTCATATAAATGATTCTAGGCATGAAATGTCTATTAGTGACCACAAGCAACCAGTGGTTCATTTTCCTTTCAAATTTATCGTTATCAAATTAATAGAACAACTTATAAACTAATTGTTTTGCGTTATCATGTTCAATATAAGAGAAACACTCTTTCTATATTTTCAAATGTACTTATTCTGAGTTCTTCCTCTTAATTCACTGATAAATATTCTCAAATAAAGAAAAAAAAATTAATGACATTTTTATTATTTTTAATATAAAACTATAACTAATATTTATAACTATATTAAAGATTTTTCTATTAAAAGCCGGCCGAAACAGCCAAGTCTCAAACTTACGGACCAAAAGGAAAAAATCATGAAAATAGAAGGAGCATATATAATATAAAAAAGCGAAGAATGTAAAATGATTTGGTATAGAAAAGTCAAACGAGTATCCATCGCAATTGTCCTCTCTCCAATCCAATCTTAAAAAAATGGAGTCAGTCAACATTCCACCGCCACGAGATTTCCATTGCACTTCATAGACTAAAACGTAAAGCGTTCTTTTTTATTTCTCATTTTCATTCTTCAATTCACCATCATCGCCATCATCAATCCACCATTTAACTTCACGTACTTGAAAAAATCCAAGTTTCAAAACCTCTCAAGCGTTACAAAATGGGAGGAGTTTGTTCGGGAGGGACAAAAAAGAGGAATGCAAAAGTTGGTGCTGGAGAAAAAAATGTTGGTAATGAGAATAATAATGGTAGGATTAATCATAATAATAGTTCAGGATTTTCGGGGAAGTTAAAGTCTGTGAAAAGTGTGGGAAAGAAGGAAAATAGTAACGACATTTCAGCAGAAAATGCTAAAACGACGACGTCTAAGCAGAGGTATTATTCTGGTGAGCTTTTGTCTTTTTCTGGAGAACTTAAACCGTCGACGCCTGTTCGCTCTGGGACTACAAAGGTAAGATTTTTTTTTTCTTTTTTTCGGAATAGTATTAATTTGTGATTTGATTGTTTTGATTGATGTGTTGTTGTCTTTGGTCAACTTTGTTGTTTGAAAGAATTGAGAGTAGTTTGACTTGTATTGGAGCTGTGAAGCGAAGTTGTGTGGTGGGAATTGTTGAAATGTGTGGAGTTTGGAAAATGTGGTCAATTTTAACTGTGTGAAGATATGGTATTTGATCATGAAGGAGAAAAAATGTTAATTTGATAATTGATATGATTTGTAATGGATAAAGCTTGGTTTTTTATTGCCTATGAAGTGATTTGAGGCATGGAATAATCTAAAGATTGTTTCTGTGAAAAATTGTCAATGGAGAAGTTCAATTTGTGTCGAAGGATGCTGTTGAATGCAAGCGGTACCATTAGTTCTATTTAATTCTTGTGATTCTGTAGCTGAAATTTTGATTGGGAAATTATCTTGTTATGATTATCAGTATGCTTCTTGCTATGATTATCAGTATGCTGGCGTGATTTCTGGTTTAGGTCTTCAACTTATCCGACGTTCTCGAGGATACGAATGAGTTTCTATGTTGAAATGCTGGTGTATAAAGTTCCAAATCGATGGATTAGTTTCTGTTTTCATGATTAAGTCTCACATTGGCATAATAGCATCGGATTTTGTATTGCTTAACTAATTGTTTGTTTCGTGTTGTTCTTTGTGTTGTGTAGGTTAAAGACAAAGGTTCTTTCTTGGGAAAAGCTGGCGCGGTAGGTCTGGAGAAAGCAGTAGAAGTTATTGACACTCTTGGAAGTAGCATGACAAATTTAAATGGTAGTGGGTTTATCAATGGCATGGCATCTAAAGGGAATAAAATATCCATATTGGCGTTTGAAGTAGCGAATACTATAGCCAAAGGTGCAAGTTTGTTTCAATCACTTTCAGAAGAAAATGTTCAGTTCTTGAAGAAAGAAGTGCTGCATTCTCAAGGAGTGCAACTGCTTGTTTCAACAGATATGAAAGAACTGCTAGTAATTGCTGCCGCCGACAAAAGGTTGTTGCTCACTAGAAAATTATTTCATTTGTCATATAAATTGACTTGTCTTTGATGTTTTTAACCCATGTGCTTTTTCTTTTTCCAAAATTTTCGTACTCATAGAGAGGAACTGGATGTTTTCTCGAAAGAAGTGATTCGATTTGGAAATTTATGTAAAGACCCCCAGTGGCATCAGCTCGGTCGATTTTTTGAAAAGTAAGGTATATTATCTTATGTTGTGAAGTTCCTTGGTAATTGGTCAAATTTTTTCTGACAATGAAATTTTCTTCGTACGATTGCGATATGTCAGATTGGATACAGAATATTCAATTGATAAACAACCTAGAGCTGAGGCAGAAACAACAATGCAACAGTTAAAATCTTTGGCACAACATACTTCTGTACGTTCTCATATTAATCCTCCATATCTTGGTGATTGTTATCAGTGTTTTTACCTTTATAGTGTGCATCTGCTTGGAGAAATTTAGTCATCAACCCAAGTAGAATTTATGTTGGTTATGCTCCATTTCACGGATCTTTCCCCTCTTGTGCAGGAACTGTATCATGAATTAAATGCTCTGGAAAGATTTGAGCAGGACTATCAGCGAAAAATCGAAGAATTACAGTCCTTGCATCTTCCACAGAAAGGTTTGGTGAACCTTTTCAATTTATTTCACGAGATTAAATATTTCACTTCATCTTTTTAGGACGAAGCATTATTTCCGGATGAACCTTGTGAAGCTTTCTAGGGGATATTGTCTCTTCCATTATTTGTACCCTATATCAGATTGATACCTGTTGAAAGCACTGAAGCTAGATGTTATTCTTTGTAAATTTAGGGGAGAGTCTCGCAATTTTACACAGTGAGCTAAAAGAGCAAAGAAAGATTGTAAGGAGCTTGAAAAAGAAATCTCTTTGGTCCAAAAACTTGGAGGTGGTAAGTGAATGAGCCACCTGGTTTCAGATTTCAACTTGCACCTTTTTCTTTGGTCATTTAATTACCTTTGCACGCCATAAAGGATTTTCTTTCAGTTTTAGCTCTGAGTGAAGGCAACATTCATTCAATAACTCCAGTGTTGATTGAATGATTGATAACTTAGTGAGAAGTACTGAAGTTAATTGTAGGAATTGTTTCTTATAGAAAGTGCAAATTGTTGTTTATTTTTGTAAGCAATTAGGTCATTTGCTATCTTTGCCTTTTGCTCTGCAGATCATGGAGAAGCTTGTTGATATTGTCACCTATTTGCATCAAGCAATCTTTGAAGCCTTTGGAAATAATGGTATGAGATTATTTGCTTGTGTGCTTTTAAACAGCTGCCGTGTGTAAATTTGATGTAATGTGTATTCAAATTATTTGGCTGTTGTTGTTACTGATCATGAATGATCCATTTCAAATGATTAGCCTCTAAAATCTCTTTTTATTGTGTAGGTGTTATGCCGTTGGGCAAGGAGCGCACCAAGAATCCGGAAAATGAAAGGCTAGGCCCAGGTGGTCTTGCGTTGCACTACGCTAACATGATTAATCAGATGGATAATATTGTGAGTAGAAGTCTTCATTTACTTAAAATCTGATGTATTTGATAGTCTAGCTTTTATATGCTGTGACATACGAACTGATTGGTCATATGTTATAGGCATCTCGCCCGACAAGTCTACCTCCGAATACAAGGGATGCTTTATATCATGGATTGCCGATTGGTGTTAAAGTAGCTCTACGCTCCCGATTGCAGATGATTGACAACAAGGAAGAGGTACGATGTGTAGACATCACTTTACAGCCAGATATTGCGTCTACAATATATCCTTTATTCTCATGTTTTGCATCTCTCTCTTCAGTTGACAATAACTCAGGTGAAAGATGAAATGGAAAAGACTCTTCATTGGCTTGTGCCAATGTCCACCAACACAACCAAGTAGGCCTTTCGTTTTTTGGTTTAGTTTCCCATCGTTTTCGTTCTTGAATTTTTACGGCATATTTGTTCCTGTCATTTACCTCTATTATAATTTGAAACAGAGCTCACCAAGGTTTTGGATGGGTTGGAGAATGGGCGAATAATGGGTCAGTCATATTATTCTCTTTCTGTTCACATATTTCTTGTCCAAACCATGTCCATGAAATTTCTTACAAATGGAATGAATTCTGATAGGATTTGTTCTTTCTAACAGAAATGATATTGGAAACAACACGACTGCTACAAACGTTAATGTAGTCCGTCTCCAAACACTATACCATGCCGATAAGAAGAAAACCGAAGCACACATTCTCGAGTTGGTGATATGGCTTAATCGTTTGATAAGCTTAGTGAGAAACAGAGACCATAATCTAAAGATTATGCCTTTTCGATCTCCAACTTGTAAAGGGCTAGAATTTCATTCAAAGATGCAGCGATTCGCGTCCATGAACAGCAACAGTAAACCCTATACCATCAAGCTTTCTCAAGAAGATAAAGATTTGTTAGATCAGGTGACGCGTCGGAGGCTGGTTCCGGGATTAAGCAAGAGCCAGGAATTTGCCACCTCAAGGAAAATTGGGAGAGTTTGGGGGCGAAGCTGGAGTGTAGGAAACTCTCCCGTAAGAACATCCAGTGCTAGAAAAACCACAATTGAACCTAGAACTAACATGTTGGATGTTATAGATGGTTTGGATTTCCCCACGCGACCTTTTCTCTAGGTTCTCGTCATATTAATACGGCTCTTCTCGAATTTACTTGATGATGTATATGATTTTTTCTATTCCATTTGATTGTATATATCCACATAAGTGGAACATCATATATTAGAGCACAAAAGGTTGATGCAAACATAGATTTAAATTGCGTTTACGCAAGTCTCAAAACACAACAGTTTATATATGCAATTCTTTTGTCAGCTATGTTCATGTTTGAGATTCAAAATGCAACGGTTTATATATGCAATTATATGTTATAGCTCTGTTTTGAACTCTGATACAGTGAGGCTCTTAACAGACTACGTTAGCCATCAATAAAACAATCTAATCCCTTTACGTATTTCACAAGTATAAAAATGACAGTTTAGCAGAGAGGAAAAACCCAGATCCATGTCAATAACTAAGCAATTCTTCCGCATAAGATGGCATTTACAGGAATTGGGAACTCGTCTCTTGTACTGATGCTCTTTGGATCCTCCTTTCCTGCACCTTTTACTCGGATGTACAGTTCTTGGCCCAGATACAATTTTTCCGCATCCTGTGATCTCAGATTCCACATCCCCCTGTTATCCAGCATTACCATTATTGCAGTCCACGTGTACGGATAAACCTGAACCGTTGAACGAGAAACTGCATCATTCATGTTATATGTTTCGGTCATTTTCTCATTCCAATTCCCCTGTCCCATCCTGCAGTTAAGAATGACAGCTTTTTTCAGGTAAATATCAGTGGAACTCATTGATGGAACTGATGAAGTTATGTCAGGATACAAAGAAATCATACCCGACGACAAAAAAGTTGTATCCGTCGAGGTGCCAGGTCTGTAAGTCCGGAAGAGAATTCTGGAAAACAATATGGTAATAATCACGGTAAGTAGCATCGATAACAGTTGTGCCGAATCGCGGAAGACCGTCTCCGGTTGGACTGTCAGGAAGGACTCCAGCCTGGAACACATCTTCGATTTGGTAAAAATCAGCCAGCTTCAATGGCGTATCAGAATACACAAATGAAACTCCATTGATAGTGTAACGCATTCTGTTTCCTTCAACCATAATTCCATTCTCAAGGACCAAAGTTCGCGACACATTGATGCTGCCATAGTGATATGATCCTTGAGGATTTGCCCTAGCAGCTCCCACCAACAAATCCCATCTGATCAACACAAAAACAGATTATATCCGAAACAGTCATAATAAAACACAAATCAAGTGTTAATAAAGCATGCCTTATTGCTTGAGCTTGGTCCATGGAGAATTGATAATCAAAAGAAAGAGGTCCAGAGGGAAGAGGACCAAGTGGGACGCCATTAGAGCTGGGATAGTTCAAGATGCCAACGCCGTAAACTTCTAAAACGGTAAATCGAGAACTTGCGACCATGTAGAAGGACTTTCCAATGGAGTCTTTTAGACTCTTTGTCCTGACAATCACAGAATATGACTGACCAACATGAATATCCAAGCTACTGTAGTGTTGTTTCACAGTGTATGAGCCTTCTGTCTCCACCAAAATCAAGTCATGATCCTGAATTCGGAAATTCACAGTTGCCTTCAATCCCACGTTTGAGATTCTCAGCCGGTATGTAGTATCTGCAGAAGTATTGATCAGTCACTAAAAGGGTTTAAAACAGGCATATAATTAAACAATTATCAGAACTAAAATCACCTGGTTCAAAGCTAAAAACAGCTTGTCGAGGTCCGAGTCCATTGATTAGAAGTCCGTCAGGCTGAGCAATATGTCCTCCTTGATCAAGATAATTCCTTAGAACCTGATTTTGAAAAATAAATCACGTTAAGCAAACTGAAATTATGATAATGACAGCTGAAACGATTTATATAGTGCATACCCGATAATCAGAATTATACCAATCTCCAATAAGTATGTCATAATCTCCATGTGGTTGCTGAAATGGAATGGGAACAACATCAGGATTGTTAACACGAATTGCACCAAATCCTCCTGAAGCTTTCTGCAGAAGCAATGAAGGGTAATAAAAGAAGCTTCCAATCTGATCTTTTATCTGGAAACTATACGTCCAATTTTTTCCAGGCAGGATTGGACAGTTTGTTCCTTGTACTCCATCTTGCCATGAATTCTTCCTCATCTGCACTCCGTTCCTATTTTTCGAACAAAATCAAACATTAATGGCTCCATATACACGAAGGGAACGAAACTTTAGTGTTCTGGTAGTTACCATGTCATCAGGAAAGGTTCTGTCAGGTTATTGTATATGTTAACATTAACCACATCGTTTGTTGCTGCATTAAGTAAAGGTCCTGGAAACTGGTCGTTGATCACAATCACCTGCTAACAAAACATATATCAGTTAAACTAGCATAATCAAACGTTAGAAATTACAAATTCCTTAACATTGTCGAACATGTCAGATCAGTAACCTGTTTCTCAACACCAAGCGGTGATCGTGTGGACAAGGATACAGTCCAGTCATAATTACGATCCGGAGAATCGGAAAAAGCTGAAGCTAACAATGTACTAACGAGCCACAATAGAACGAAAGCTCTAGAGTTGTTCATTGTATCTTCCTGGGAAGAAAGCTATGAAGAATGAAGCCAATTTAGCAGCCACTTAAAGGCAAAACAGACTGGAAGTATTCTGTTTATTTAGAATTTGTCGCTCTTTGAGATCGTGTGAAATTATTGTGTCTCGTTTCTTTTATCCAATCATGCAAATGCAAAGTTTCCATGTTGAATTAAATATGGTCTTGATTATGAACAGGTTAATCATGACAAAAGCACTTGTTTTACTTATTAGTAAGGACTTCTTCCCACCCTTCATTCTGTATTCAGCAGCAAAAGAGGTCAACCAGTACGTTCGGGATGCGTGGTTCGATCTCTGGTTTCGTAGCAGCACTAGGAAAGACATACAAGCCTAGACCTGCTGGTTAGTTAGGCTTCATATTCCTTACCCTTGGTTCGTGGACTAACCCAACCCTTGCCTAAATTTTTTTTTTTTTTTTTAAAAGTAAGGACTTCTTCCATTACCATGTATTCCATCAAGACACAATGCCTAGAACAATAGGTGTCACTAAATATTGGCTAATTAGGAGTTTATTACTGTCACTTTTGAGATTGCGTACTGTGAAATTGTCTTAAATAATTTTGATTTATGAATAGCGATAAAAGATTATACATTGTAAAAATAAATATATTTAAATTCACATTTGTTACAAACGTAAAAGTATGTGAACGTATAAATATGAACGTATGCAAACTTAAATGTAACTTTTTTCACAAAATGTGAAGTACAAATGTGAATATATATGAATTTATAAATTAATTAGTTATTTACACAATATAGAGTATCAAATTGTTTCTTTTACGATTAATTTTTTAAAAAATTTTTACAATACACATTCTTAAAAAGGTGTCTTTTATATAATATTTAGATTAAAATTCCATATAACTTGATCTCAAGAATTAATCACAATCTCAATAGCATATATATTTGTTCATCGGAGAGCTATCAATTCGTGTTAAACTTGTTATAATTGTGTCGTACTATTTTTTATCAAACATCATTGTTTATGGCATAAATATTACAAAGCTTGAATTTATATTGTTCATACACACAAATCGTATTATCATATCGGAAATTGATAGCTTTAAATTTTGGACGCACACTCTTGTAAAAGATCTTTCTTCAGGATTTGTGAGGGTCATATATGGCAAATTCATTCGTAAATACTGATATAGCCCTAGAGGTGGGAAAAATGACCCGGACCTGGCGGGCCGGCCCGGAACCGGCCCGGCCGGACCCGCCGAGTCCGTGAACCGGCCCGGTTCCCTGGGGTCGGGCGGGCCGGTTACGGTTCAGCCATAGGCTGAACCGTGACCCGGCGGGTTAACCGTCGGGTTAACCGCCGGTTAACCCGTCGGGTCGACCGTTAGACCCGACGGGTCCGGGTCCGACCCGCCGGGTCCAACGGTCATTTTTTTTTTTTATTTATTTTTTTTTTTTGTAAAAAGCCCGACCCGCCGGTTCGGCCCGGACCCGCCGGGTCCAACCCGGCCCGGACCCGTAACCGGCCCGGGCCGAACCGTCTCCCACACGGGCCGGTTCCGGGTCGAGACTTTCCCGACCCGTGACCCGGTGGGTCGGACCCGGACCCGGACCCGACGGGTCCGACCCGTTTTACACCTCTAATTAGAAGGCAAGCAAAGACCACGAACCAATGACCATAAAATAATTGAAATAAAAATGCTTTCATTTCCTTCTTCCAATTGATCCCTGCCATTTCTGAATTGTACTTCTATTGAATTTATTACAATATAGTTCAGTTAAAATAGTACATTTGGAATAATTCCAGGAACTATCTTACTCTAAAATTGGAATAATGTCAGTATCAAAAGTTGTCATGTAATGTAGATTGAAACTATTTTTGTAACACCCTGGAAAAAAAATTTCCATGATAAAATAAAATCAAATTAATGTGTAATTGTTAATATATATAGATATACGAAAGGTTGATCGAAGGTTGACGTGAAATAAAAAGAGAAAAAAAAATTCGGATGACGTGGAGTACGCGTAGAGGATAGAGAATGTGGAGTCGCTGCCACCCCGCGTAGTCGATGACCACCCCTCGTACTTGTCCGACAGATTGAAAAAAAATAAGGGTGACACAATTACGGGATTTAGGGAAAAGTAGACCCCAAATGACTCTTTAAAAATACATTTTCAGAGAGAAAATGTAAAGGAAAAGTTAGGGTGAGGTGCTAAGCAGGGGAGGAAAATCTGGGGAATTTTTTGTGGAAATTTCTGTGGAAATTTACATACAAAGTGGAGGTAAGATGAAGTTAAGTTTACTTATGGTTGATTTTGGGTTTATGATTGAGTTTTGATGAAGTTAAAATGGTTAAATAATTATTGGAATGAAGAAATATGATTGCTAAGAAGTTGGAATTGATGCAGGAATAAGTTGAGATAAATTTATGTATTTTAAATTGGTAGAAAATGGTATAAACTTAAGGTTTACATATGGTTGACAAATGGTTGATCTCTGGATTTTGGTAATTTTAGTAAATATGTGAGATTGATGAAAATTAATGCTGTAGTGATAAGATTTCAGCTGAAATGGACCTATTTTTATGCTGGAATGAATTATATTAAGATGAGAAAAATAGGTTCTAAGTCAAGTATGAGAAATGGTTGATTTGGAGTTGATAGTTGGTTGATTTAGAGTGGATAGTGTTGGAATAAACTCTTCAATTAATGTTTAGTAATTTTGGTATGTTATGAATGACATACAGGAGAATTTTAAGTAATTTTGGGAAGGAATTGGAGCTGTGTTGATTATTGAGTTTGCTTGGATTGGATGTAAGTGTTCTTACACTTACGTATTAATTCGTATTTCAATTTTTATGCTTAAATTAATTAAGTATAAATGCCTGAGATTATATCCAATTTGTTAGACAAAAATTCAGTAGAAAGAAGAATGGTATATTAGTTTATAGAAGTTTTGAGGATTGATAAAAGGATTAAGGAAATGGAAATGTGAAAGGCTTGTAGAAATTCGGAGACCAGACGAGAACGCGGACTCGCCCCAAAGTACGCAGAGTCACCACGAGCCCGCTTACTATTTCCTGACACCGCGTATGTTAAAAAAATAAAGAACGCGGAGTGGACGCGACCACGCGTAATTCACTTCCACCCCGCGTAGTTTACTTAAAGTCTGAATAATTACTGGGCTTCGACCCAAACCCATTTATAAGAAAGTTAAGATTAATTAAGGCAGATTGGTACCCAAGTATACGGTCTGAGAACGACCCACGTTCTCTATACCAACCCCGTGTACTGAACTATCCACAGAATAAAATGGGTACACAATAATACCAAATTTTACGATAGAAAATAAGAATAAGAAATGAAGAGACAATTGGAATAAAAAAATAATAAAATAAGAAATTAAAATGTATCCAAGATCAAATGGATGACAAGTTTGTAGATTGATTATAAGTTTTAAAAGCTTATAATAAATAAAATGTTCTTAGTAACATTATGAGGATTATATGAGATATTGTAATTTAAATTGGCATAATATTAACCTTGCCTTTTTATTTTATGAATCATAGATGATTAAAGTGACATGTTCTTTTATATCTTAATTGATATCTATGAGAGTTGATAATTTATAGAAGCATTTATTTGCTTTGCTGAACATGTCGAGCATATGAGATTGATACATTTTTCATGGATGCATTGATCATTCATTGTGTT
>CANYCX012248193.1:0-13452 GCA_948193385.1 Breynia disticha f. nivosa | reverse complement strand
TAGGAATTAAAGGTCAAGAAAGCAAAAAATTTGCCTGAAACACAAGTCTTCTATGTCACCCAACTAGAAAGGTCTATTAATCCTGCTCAATTCTAAATCACCCATTATGGAAACAATAATTGGTACAAAGAAATTCATTTACACAAACAAGTTAATTAGGATCGCATTTATAATTTTCCTGTCATTCTCAATCAGCTACAGTTTATTTATTGGATCGAAAACGTGATCTCTCCCCCACACTTATGTCAAACATTGTCCTCAATGTTTGAGATAAGAGTAGACGAATCAAAGAATCAAGCGCACACAGAAATAGAACAAAGAAGATAGAATAAGCAGACAGAAATGATAGAAAGAAAAGAGAGAGAGAGAAAAGAGAACGCCCCTATGAAGAGCAGTTGAGAATGGAACATTTGCTCCTATAAAAGAAATAGAGGGTCACAAAAACAAAAGTTTAAATAAGTATATACAAAGTTGGCAAAAATAAGAAAGTAACTAATTAAAACAAAAGGAAAAATAAAATAAAATAAACATAAGATGAAAAATAAAAGAGGAAAATAAAATGGCAATTGAGGATAAGAGATGCTCAAAAGGAAAAAGAACGGATAAGTAGATTTGCAGTCCGAAAGGAAGCTCGAGGCGCGTCGAAATACGAAAAAAGGCCATGTTTGGCACTGGCCTGTGCTGGGTTGGAGCCGGCACAAGTCGTGGTGATCGGTCACCACGAGGTCATGGTGAAGCACGAGCTTGTGGTGAGCACCTGGAAATCACATCTGAAGAGTGATGAGCACGAGGTCGTGTTGGAGGCACGTCCTATGTTCTGCACTACAAAAACAGAACAACAGCCTATATGTAGCAGAAAACCTGCAAATAAACAATCTTAACAAGATAAACTCCATCCTAATGAGCAAAACCTGTATAAAAATATCTCCATAGCACGCATATACACGACAAATCAAATAGAGTCTAACATCATATAGCAAACATAATGTCGAAAGTCAAGTACAAAACCACTAAATAATGTCAGAATACATGTCCAAAATGCGATAACCGAAAAACAACAATTTAAACATACACACTACAGAGGAGGAAGCTGAGGGTGCTCACCGGGCAAGTATTGTGGCGGTGGATATTGAAAGTCAGCTGGTGGCCGATAAGGAATGCTCACCAGAGGAGGTGCTAGAGCAGAAGGTGCAGCTGGTGGTGGTGGTGGAGTATGGGGGCGACGCTCGTAGGTACAACAACTGAAACACTCCACTAGAGACCTAAGGGAATCCATAGAATCCAAACGACTAGTAGTCTCCTAGTAGAATGACTGAAACTACTCTATGTGCTCCCGTTCTCACTCCACAATCTGCCGCTACGCCTCAACCAAAACTTGTTGTTGTCGCTCAACAACACCTAACTGAGTGCGAATATCACTAAGATGTCCACTAACCTTCGGGTCCCTCTGGTTAGCAAAGTCGAGGTATCTCTGAGCACTGCAGTTGGTGCGGTACATAACTTCCCACTCCACTAGATCAGGAAATAGTCCACCAAAAGTGGATAAGAAAGGAGGTGGGGTGAGCATAAGAGCGTCGCGCTGGCTGTGGAGGGGCATCAGAGGAAGAAGGACCCTCAGTATAAGAAAAACTCCTCTTGAGTGGGCTCGGAGGTGTAGTCTGAGGCTTGGGCTCTGTAGGCTCAACTGAAGGAGATGGTGATCGAGGTGGTGATAGACAACCGTAAGGAAAACAGTCAGTCTAGGTACTCTGCCTACTCTGTGAACCATGTCCATATTCTCATACAATCTCATGTCCATGGAAGAAATATGTCCCAGTAAAGTGACTGAATCATCCCGCAAGTACTCGATACCGATCTTTATGGCTATTAAGGCAACATAATACACGCCATAATCGCACCAGCACGCTTGTTCCTTTTCTGCATGATATGATATAAGAAAAAGTGAGCCACATCTATTGGCTGATCATGTAAGCAGGGATAGATACAGTGCAGATATCTAATGCCAGCCACGTCGTCTCCATCAATCTTCTAAAGGAATGATCGAGTCAACCACCTATGGATAATCCTGCGCAATAGATTACGATATTTCCTTACTTTTCAAATGTTTGGATTGTACTGGCCACCATCTGGCCTTGTAAGCTCTCACCAGAAAGCAGCATCATTTACCCGATACTGATCAAAAATAGTGTGCTCTCTAGGAGAGTTCTCTATGCAATCGACCCCTCTCATCACTCTCTCTAATCGCTCAAAAGACCAAGTATGCCACACTGTGGCCTGCTTAAAAGTAAACCTCATGTCCACAAAACTCACACTAAGACTAGTGTAAAACTCAAACAACAACTCCTTGCACATCACCAATTGCTCATCCATCTGTACATACTCAACAAATCCTCCTCTAAACAACAAATCACTCATCTCTAAATCGACTCCTAATTGGCTCAAAACATTAAAATCCAAAATTTTTTCGATATGAATCTGACGAGTGTGTAAACGAGAACACCTTACTTGTTGTTACCTATCATTGAAGTGAAAATATGGATGTTCGGCACATTCATGTCGTCGTTTGCACGAAGAGGAGGTTGTCATAGAATTTGAAATCGCAGGAAATGTGCAAGGAAAATGTGTTTAGAGTGAGGGGAAATGTGTTTTTAGACGTTTTGTGTGTGAGTCGTGGCTGAAATTTGGGTTGGACGTGCTTAGAGGCTGAAATTAGGGTGTGTCGAGAGGGTTTTGTGCGTGTTGTAGTGTGGAAAAATGGGGTCTGTATATATAGGCTGAACCCCGACACGACTCGTGCCGAGCTCAACACGACTCGTGCCATTTTAGGGGTTTGCTGCTAAGAGCACGAGGTGCTCATAACTTCTTTAAATGCACGGGTCGTGCTGAGCCACTGAATGGCCAATTTCTGAAGCAAAACTTCAACAAAAATCTGCCAAACAACTATCAGTCATGTCAGAGCCTGCAGCAACATCCAAACATCAACAAATCCTAAAAATCATCCTCAATGCAAGTTATATCCTCAAAAAAAACCCTAAACCTACAAATCAAAAAGACAAAGAAAATCAAGAGGGAAATAAACAAAAGAAGAAAACTATATACATAACTACAAGGATCGAGAAAGATACAGTCAAGACAATTGGCAGGAGGGCTGTCAACCTCCTGCTTTGCCACAGTACTTACGCAGTATCTGGAAGAGTCTGTCTCTATCCTCACTCAGCAACTAAAACTCACCATATTAATTGAAAAGCAACGAGCTAGATGACTCCAAAGAGAAGACGACAAAGTCCTCTTGGCCGTGAGAACCATACTGTAGTATAACACTATCCACTCTCAGTCCACAATCAAGCACAGAAACATTTTCCAGAAAAGCCATCTGGTGAGAGCGGTCCTCAGTGTCTACATCTCCTGCTAACGGAAAAACAGATACGTTTGGAGGAGGCTCGTCGTAGCATGTACTTTACTGCTCTCCAACTCTAAGTGTTTGCGACACATAATATGCAGAGCTACGATGCTCAGAGGCCTTATCCAACAATCTAAAATGTGGGAAGGTGTAAGTGACAACCTTATCATCCACTCCCAGAGTGAGCTGCCTTTTTCTGGCATAAAGCAAAGCTTGTGCCGTGACCAAGAAAGGTCGTCCTAATATCAGCAAATGCTCTGGACTCTAGGAATCTACCACCATAAAATCGACCCAAAATACAAGATTATCAACTCTTACGAGGATATCCTACACTATCCTTCTCGCTGATATAACAGATCTATCATCCAGTTGAAGGGGAGACGTAAATGCATACATCTCAACCCCTTCTAACTGACTAAAAACTGTATACGACATAATCTTGACGCTCGACCCACTATCAACCAGCGACTTTCCTATGAATAAGTCGTTGCTGTAGTTGGGAATGGAAAAACTTTCGGGGTCAGACAGTTTTACCAAAATAGTGTTCATCTCCTCATTATCCTCTACAGGAACTTCTGCATCCACATCCTCTTACACAAATTTGAGTTGTACACCACTCCTACAGTTTCCTTTGAGAATGAATCCCTTTTCTAGAAACACAGCGGTTTGAGCAACAAACACTTTGTTCTCGCTAGGATTGTAGAAATGGTATCCCTTAGTCTCTTTAAGATACCCCACAAATAAGCATTTATCTATCTTGGATGAAAGCTTATCCGATGTTAACTCTTAACATGCGCTTCACATCCCCAGATTCTTAGAAAAGACAAGTTGGGTTTTTGCCCAATCCATATCTCATATGGTGTATTTTCAGATGCTTTAGTAGGAGACCTAAGCAGAAAAACCACAGTCTCTAGGGCATAACCTCAAAATAATATTAAGAGACCAGCTCGACTCATCATTCACCTAACCATGTCTAATAGGGTTCGGTTCCTCCTCTCAGACACAGTATTCCATTGACGTGTTCTCATAGGTGTGAGTTTTGGTACTATACCGCAATCTCGCTGATATTGGTCAAACTCTAGGCTTATATACTCGCCACCTGGATCAGATCAAATAGCTTTGATATGTCTACTTGGATGGTTTTCTACTTCATTCTTAAAATCCTTAAACCTCTCATAGGTTTCTGATTTATTCTTTATTAGGTAGATATAGTCATACCGAATATAATCATCAATGAATGTGATGAAGTAGCTATAACTACCTCTGGCTTGTCTACTTAATGGTCCACATACATTCGAATGTATTAGATCCAATAGTCCACTAGTTCTCTCTCCTTACTTGTTGAAAGGATTCTTTTTCATTTTCCTGCAAATGCACGATTCGCAAGGGTCTAATGATTTCCAATCAAAAGACCCAAGAGCTCCATCTTTGTGGATTCTTTGCAAGTGTTTCTCACTTGCATGTCCTAAATGACAATGCCAGAAGTAAGAAAGATTAAGTTCATTGGACTTAGCTTTCTTATTTTCTGCATTATAAACAGGCTCAAGACTAGATAATTCAAGGATATATTAGCCATTTATTAGGATGCACATCCATGATAAATATCACCACGAAGTATACTCATAACATTCTTTCCAATAATGAAATAAAATCCATCAATATCCAAGGCTAAAATAGAAATAATATTCCTGCTCATTGTTGGCACATAAAAGCAGTTCAAAAGTTTTAACTCTAAGCCTGTAGGAAAAACTAAAACTAAGTCTCCTATCTCTATGGCAATAACTCTAGCTCCATTTCTGACTCAGAGATCAACTTCACCTTTAGAAAGCATCCTTCTATTTCTTAGCCCCTGCACATTGCAACAAATGTTAGAACCCCATCCGATATCCAATATCCATGATGTCAAAATAGAGAGATTAATTTCTATCATGTAGATACCTGAAGTAGATGCTCTACCAGCACCCTTCTTCTTCATCTCTCCCAATTCCAATGGCCTTTCTCAAAGAAATGATGACACAAGTCCAAGGGATGAGGCTTAGAACCTGCCTTGGGCTTAAACCTAGCCGCCTTAGGCTTCAGAGGCATCTTGTCCTTGCCCTTGCTCTTCTTTTCCTTCTTGACGTCCTTTTGGGCATCTTTCTAAACCTGCAATGCAGGTTGTGGATTTTTAATACTCTCTTCAACAGTTTTAAGAATTTCGTGCAACTCCATCTTGGTCTTATCCACCTCTTGCATATAATAGTTAAACACCACTTGGTCATAACTAGGCATTAAAAATCCAAGGACTAGGTCAATAGCAAGCTCCTGTTTTCACCCCGCTCCAAGTTTCTTAAGAGTATCTAAATACCATTTTATCTAAAGTGCATGAGGACTAACTTGTCCTTTTGGAGCCATCTTACACGATATCAATGATTTTACAATCAAATACATCTCATGTCGTGCTTTCTCTTGGAACATTTCCTTAAGAGCAGTCACAATGTGGTACGCATCTTGATCCATGAACTTTTTTTCAACTCGGGGATCATAGTAGCCAACATCAGACAAGTAACGTCGTTTGAATCCCTATTCTTTCTTTCGAAAGATTCTCAAACAGCAACAGTGTCATTTCTTATCGATTTAGCCGAAAGAGCAACATCCAAAACATCCAATTTGTTCTCTTGCCTCAGAATATTCTAAAGGTTTTGAGCCTAGTCCAGAAAATTAGATCCATTCAACTTATCTTTCTCAACGATAGAGTGTAGGGAAAATTTGAGTTTGGGTTCAAATTCATGTTCTACAAAGAAAAATAAACAAGGTCATTTATGAGGTCTTTTAGACAAAAGATCTCCCACTCAACAATGGATTAATATCCGTTTAAATAATCCACTTGTTAGTGACGCATTTCGTGGGACTGAGATCCACTGTTTGCTTCGTCAAAGACTAGGCTACTTAGGTAGGAATCCATCCAATCATTTTCCCCAAAATGACTCTCGGTTTCTAATGGGATTAGCACTTTTGTGTCAGGGCACTTTCCATTCATTGCCTAGGGCCGACGCACCATCCATGTTAAGTCCAAACCTACAATTAACGTGCTAACCATGACCCTAATCTACCCCCACTCTCGCATGGCGGTATAGATAGTATCCATCTTAGCCCCGCCTCTCATAGAAAATCTAACGTGCTCAGCTTTGGCATGACCCACGCTTCTGACCGGTGTCTAGCAAGCGCACTAGATCGGTGTAGTTTTACCGCGGAAGTATACCACTCGGGATAGAATCTCTCGAGGAACGTCGTATTCAAATTGATTCGATGCTAGTGAAAAAATAAAGGAAAGCAGTAAACATGAATTGGAATTTGAAGTTTTTGATTTGAATAGGAAATATAAAGACAAACAATGAAAAACAAAGACTCAACAATGGACTAAAAATGTGAGTTTTCCCAGATTTCAATAGAGAATACACTTGGTTACTTAATGACTTGAGGTTAATGACAGTGTTCTCGCGTTATGGTCAATTAAGAGTCCCTTTTGGGATGCTCAAAATTACATCCTTAAACCTAACAAGTGTTCTACTTTTGTGACACTAAACTAGGCAAGGCAATAGTCACATAGGCATTTCATTGAACACGTCAAGGTCATTTGGTATATTTCTATCCAAAAAAGCCTTAACTTTATTTGATTTAGCCTTCCTAATCCTAGGCTTTTGAAACTCTGGAATAGGATTACTAGCAATGAATAATACAACAATTTGAAATCAAATGTCCTAAATTAGCAGTATATTAATTAAATCACAATGAGATATAATCCTAGCCTGTCACTACTATGAATTATTCGCACAGTTTAATTAATTACATCGCTCTTTCTATCGCAAACAATAGGTACACTTCAAGAAATCAATTGCAAAATGTCCAAACTATCATTCATCCATAACCCCAATCAAATAGACAATCATTCATAAAGAGATAAATCATTCAAGCACAAAACCTCAATGTATCATAAAAGAAAACCAACTTTAAAAATCTATTTACATCCAACAAACAATAAAAACCCTAGCCTCACATGGCTAGGTTAAGAACTAACAAAAGAGACATAAATGTGAATGTAAAAGAGGAGGAAAAGAAGAAAAAACCCTTGCTCCAAGCCTCCAAAAAACTCCAACAAAGGGTGGCCAAAAGACAAGAAAATAAATCTAACACAACCTATTTTATAATCCTTCATTCAGCCATAATGAAATGTACGTAGGTGCTTTTGCTGGCATCTAGGTGCGAATGTCAAATTGCAACCCCCGCTCTAATCGATCTCTCCTCTGCGCGTATCAAGAAAGCCTCGTAAACTGTGCCTTATACTCCACTACTGTCATTCCCTTTTGTTTAAGCTCTAGGAACTCGATTTTCTTTTGGTCCTGATACAATGGAGGGGTATACTTATTACCAAACTCCCTTTTGAAATCATCCCAAGTAAGGGTCGGTGGTTCGGTCTGACTTCTGGGGATTATTTCCCACCAATTCCATGCATCTCTATCCAAAATTGAGGTGGTGTACCTCAACTTTTGCTCTGGAGTGCACCGCATACGGTTAAGAATCCACTCGGTGTGTCTAAACCAATCTTCCTCCTCGGCAGGATCTGTGGTACCCTCAAAAGACCTTGCGCCTTGTTTGCGCACCTCTCTAAAGTTTCTGTTATCACTGACTACCATTTGACCCCCCTTGATCTCTCATCATACTTTGCATCATTTCATAAAAATGTGCATAGGTTGGGTTGGAAGGTAAATTAGTATACTATTCATTGTGCTCTGGGGCGGATCCCTGCCTTTGCACAGACTCACGGGACTCGGCGGCATCGTGCGATACATGGTCAACTGGCTCCATCCTTCACAAATCAACATTTTCAAAACTCAATTTCACACACAAAAATGCAATGAAAACAGTTTTTCTAGCACAGTCCATAGAGAATCTAATCCCTGCTCTGATGCCACTAAATATGATGCCAATTTTTCCAAAGTTCATTTTCGAATAAATCCCAAATTTGGCACCACTTTTTTCTTCTTTTTAAAATCATAAGTTGTAGGACAGATAGAATGAAAACATAATTTGCTAAACATAAAATGCAAGTTATACATCAAATATAGTTTGAAATGCGAAAGCCATGGAAATCATTTAATATCACAACTTAATAAAATCTCATCTATACTAATATATGTATAGATACACAAGCATTCAAAAAACTAAACAAATGGGAGCCCGACCTTCAGTATCGCACCGCTAGCCTTGCCGATCACGTTGTCCCGTCCCTGGTACCTGTCACTCTGCACATAAATCAACAGTAAACACGAGTGAGTATACAAAGTATACTCTTTAAGTGATCCCCTAGTGTTATTAAAGCTGGAGTGCAGGGGAGTCCTCGGTCATCCTGGCCTATCCTCCCTAATGGCTCACTGTAGCCATGCCACAACAAGTTCTTTATGTGTTTTATCCTTTCATTTCATGTGTTGATTCACTAAGACATTCATCCTAAATCATTAGGATACTTTAGATAATCATTACAACATTATTTGGGCCAAAATAGGGTTTCTACACTAATTAACACATGTTTATCAATCAATAACGTATGTTATTCATCTATACTTGTCCAGGTCATGAATAATGTAGGTTAACATCCTATTAACATATGTTTAGGGTAGATAACGTACGTTATATTACTCAATAACGTACGTTATTTGAGTCTGACCAGTTCTGCCCATTTTTCGAGTTGTATATCACACATACATTTTCTACTTCACTTAACATATCAAACCATATTTCTACGTACTTATTCATCCACCTTATACACTCAAACCAAACCATACACATACCTCTAATACATATCAAACAACAACAAATTCTCATCTGAAACACAATACATTCACATACCACCCATATATCTCATACCATAGGCAAATCCTCAATGTACCACAACAAAATCAAACCATAAAGGTTTTCACATCTAATTACCAAAACACCTATCACTTAATCATCAACCCTCACACGCATCATCAATCCAATAGGGCATACAACTTATACAATTCACATATAACCATACAAGATTATTTCCATCCATAAAATTCATCCATAACTCATACAATAGTCTAGATCATTAAATCACAAATTATGCTTATATCTTAGCCAAACTCATACGCATTCAAATTCCATGCCATTCAATAATATGTATGCATAGTGAATGCTCGTGCAATGTTAATGCATTGTCCACACATATGTACCCCGAGGTCTAAAATTATCGTGTCTAGCCCAGCATCAAATCATCGAGCTCTCGTTCGGCATCAAATCATCAAGACTAGCTCAGAATCAGTTAACATTTGGGCTAATCCCCCATTTTTCTCACAATCGGGCTAATCCCCCATTCGATCACAATCCATCGGGCGTTGCCCAGCATCGAGCTCTCGCTCGGAATAAACATAACACTAAGAGGCTCACTCTTGTGTTCTCAACATTCGAGCTAATCCCCCATTTTATCATATGTGAGTTTAAGCTCCTTTTCTCAATGCATGAACATACACATGCCCATGCCAACATAATATAATATGTATGAATGCAAATCCATGCATTTCATCTCAATTTTTCCTCAAAACACGTGCATATGAATGTTCCACAAATCAATCCATGTCTCTTATAAGCCAACATATTCACACGACCAACTAGTGGCATATCAACATGCAACAATTTGCAACTCAAAAGATTTCATTATATATCGCAATAGGAACATTCGCAACATGCACATAAATGCTCAACATAATTCATTAAATCACCAAACTTATAATGTGCCAACTTGTGGCCAAAACGTTCATGGCATATCATATCGCAAACCAACTTTCATAGTTCGTATCACGTTGTATGCACAATACATATACATGCATACTATATGAATTTCATCATAAGTTTCATACTTATGATCGTACCACTTGTCCATAAAGAAAACATACATTCATAATCCATTTGCAATTCACTCATTCTAACAAAATTGTTAAGCATCATTCTAGTTTCATTTATCACATTTCGCAATGTAAGTTCAACATGTCAAGCTACATTTACCATCTTGTCATAATATTCCCACAAGCAAAGCTCAACACAAATAACAATTTCTCAATAATGAAATCATCATTCATACACCACCATTCATCATATCCATCATAAACACATAGCACATAGCATTAATCACTTAAATCAACCATACAAGTAAAATTCACTTTCATTAGTAAGCATTCACTTGCATAACATACATTTATATATTTATCAAGCCCCATTTCATTATCATTTCACATCAAGAAACATCCTACATACAAGAATCAACCGTTAACAAACAAAACACAACAAGTAAGTGGCATAAAAGCACTTACCTCGCGTTCCCGTGACTCGATTCCCAAAATCTTCGATTCGAGTTCCGGTTGTTGTTTCCTACAAATATTCAATCACATCTACTATAGTTTAACAACCAATGTACCATATTTCAACATTTTTTACCATTTTTCCGGAAATTCCCAAAATCCCCTAAAACCCTATTCTCTTAAATCTCACCATACGTTATGTTTTAGGGTTAAATACTTATAGAATCATGAACTACAACCAAAACCCAACAAAACCCTACCAAATGCACATATTTTCAACCACATTTCAGCCTCAAATCGTAAATTCTTACCTTTTCCCGTAGCTTTTAACCCTAGAATGAGAAAGGATCGATTGGAGGCCACAATCGATGTTAATCTGCTGAAATCTTGATGTTTGTTGGTAAGTTATGTGTTTGGAAAGGCTTAGGAATGTGGTTTGAAGGTTGGGAGAGAGTTTGAAGGTTTGGGATATGTTTTTCCACGTTTGTGGCTGTTCTCGGCCTTTTAATGGCATGTACAGACCCCGATAACGTACGTTATTTTGCAAATTAACGTACGTTAACAAAATTGCAGATGTTGGCCAACTGTCAAGAATAACATATGTTATTCTTAGAGTTAACCCACGTTACTTGAATTAACGTACGTTAATTGCTTCATTAACGTACGTTAATGTAGTTCAGGTAGCCACACTTAGTGATTTTTGACCCCTTTCAATTCCCGACATCTATATACTTACACATACATGTTTATAACCTAAAATAAATATTATATAAACTTCATTAACATCAATTAACATTGAATTAACACATATATTAAGATCAAATCCAACAATCATACCCATCAACTTTGCACCTCCTCTATTCTTTTTGTTTACCAATCTCGTAACCTACTTCCACAATACTTAGGTTCATGTATCTATATCATACTCCGACATCATCACACATGAATTTTAACATAAATCAACATTGAAAACCTTATTTAACACCTAAACATACATCATCTTATCCTTTATATATTTATTCGCGAATGTAAACATTCGTTATTTTGTTTGTAACCACCCTCACACAATTCCCTCTACACATGCAAGGGAAACAAACAACACGTGTAGAGAATTTAATCATGATTCTAATTTAAAATGGACGAATTTCTGGGGCGTTGCATCATCTTCTGCATCATCTCCTAAAACGAAGCATATGCAGGATCATAAGGGGGTATAGGCATCGTAGGCTTTGTAGGCTGCTCAGGAGGTATTGGGGTTGATCCCTGTCCCTCTATCGACTCTTTTGACTCAATTGTGTGATCATGCGATACGTCGTCTATAGGTTCCATTTGTTACAAAAATCAGATTTTAAATCTTTCAGGTTTTCAAATCATTATGCAATGAAAATCATTGGCACAATCCGCAGAGAATTTAATCACTGCTCTAATACCAATAAATATAGAACTCAAATTTTTTTTTGATAAATGGAACTCAAATTTTAAAACTATTTAATCGCATAATCAATATATTTTAAGAAATGATATAAAATCAAATCAATTGAGAGGAGTGAGAAAGAATATATACACGCTATTTATTAAACCTCGGCCCAAATACTTTGCAAAAATCATATACAAAAGCATAAGCTAAAATAGTTTGAAAAAAAAAAGTTTCAAACTAAAACATGTGTGTATATACATATATGTACAAATATGTACAGTCAAAATCTCAAAACATGAAAACTCTGGAGCCAGACTTCAGATGTATATCGCTGGGAATCTCTGATCACTTTGCACTCCGGTCCATTAATAGCAACTACGTACGATCTGCACAACATTAAACAACCACACAAGGGTGAGTATAATCAAATATTCAGTAAGTGTTAAGCAGATTTCTGTTTAAATGAAGTGCAGGAAAATTTCCAGTCAGCACGGGTCGTGCTCGATAAACAAGAGGACGTGCTCATCCTTTCATTCTCAATCGACATAGGTCGTGTTATGCAGAGCACGAGGTCATGCGCATTACAAATTTTTTGGATTCATTTTAAGCACAGACCGTGTTGTCAAATTGATTTCCAGTACGAGGACGTGCTAACCAGTATGGGGGTCGTGCTGAGCTTCTGTTTTGTGCAATTTTGTTACGGTTCATCTCAATTTCCACAGCAAACAAGTTATTTTATGTCCAGGCATAATCCACATATCATATGTACCATATCAATAGTGAAAGGTACCACAAACACACATAACACACATACTTATTTGCTTTAATAGTCCCATCACATGCCATAACATACCTACACATTCATATTAAACCATAGCACATAATTCTCAGGCAGAATATTCATTATTCTCATCCAATACAGCATTCATATAATCATATATCAATCAATAAGACTATTCATTATGAATGCCATATCATATGCATACGAATGTCAATGCAATTCACATGCGAAATGTCATAGGATATTGCTCTCTTTTTTTTTCTCTTTTCTTTTTATTTTTCTTTTTCCTCGGTCCCAGACCGGCATCTGGAATCCACCCAGAATTATCATCAGTCTTAGACCAACATCGAACTCAGTTTGGCATCAAGGCCAACTCAGAATCATCCTCAAGCCCAGTCTAGGATATTGACCAAGTGTCACACAATGAATGCAACACATAATGAATCAAATGCATTCATATGGCCATCTCAACTCAAATCATATGTATGCTCAATAAGCA
>CANYCX012248099.1:0-10876 GCA_948193385.1 Breynia disticha f. nivosa | reverse complement strand
TACCTATCCATATAAAGTCTAATACACTCGTTTATTCATCCTCCCATTTTATCTCTCTATGTAGGTTCTCGCTCGTTACATTTACAAGGCTCTACTCTTTCTTAGATGCTAGGATTCATTATTGAGGTCGCTCAATTCATGCTATCTATTATGTTATTGGTGTCACAAAGGTTAGTTTTTAAGTCCCTAACTTGTTTCGAATCATGTACAAGCTATAGAGTGGTTCAAGGTATGGTTTTCTCGGTCATATAGTCCTTTGTGCCACATTAACCTACGTTTACAGTCTCGTCAACGTACGTCGTTCTTGAAGCTCTTTTTAGATCAAGAATAAAGTTTGTTATGCTTACCATTAACATACATTATTTAAGGTAATGTACGTTAACTGAGGTGCTAAACACACATTAATGTGCATCAAAATGCATACCCTGCAGAATCCAAAACTAGCCAACACTTAGCCAAAATTTGAACCCTAACCAATAATAAAACCAAACACATGTCATACCAATCCACACACCTACATATGACCACACAATACACACTCAAACACATCCAACAACAAGCAAGAACACAAGAATAGCACCACTCATTTCTGATTCACATTCTTACTAACAAAGACCAACACATTAATATCCGATATGCACTTTTACACATACTCACAACTCCATTATCATCTTACATCCTTAACTTTCACCATTACATACCAACCACATTATACATTTCAATGCATAACTAATGTATCACACAAAACATAAGCACACAAATTTCCATTCTCATTTACAACAAGACACATTACGAATATATGTATAAGCGTCATGATTACGGCATGCTTCATTCATTCTTTATCAGTAATATGCATGCTCTCATTTTGAGGATCCTCTATCTTTTTTTCCTTTGGTTATTCAACCGGTGTCCATACGCTTAGAATTTCTTAGTCTCATATAACACCTTTTTATCCAGCATGTGCACTTAGAATTACTTAATCTCATATGGCCTTTTTCTCTCGTCGATCAACTAGTGTCAATGTGCTTAGAATTACTCAGTCTCACATGAAACCTTATCTCTGGAGGTATATGCGCTTAGAATTACTTAGTCTCGCATTACCTCTCCTACTCTTTGTTGTGCAAACGGTTGTCGATGCGCTTAGAATTACTCAGTCTCACATGACACCCTCCTGCCATGGCATATATTCTTAGAATTACTCAGTCTCATATTGTCATTGTTACATAAGTTGATCAACAGAGCATTGATGCGCTTAGAATTACTTAGTATCACATGACACTCCCTAATCCCTAGCATGTGTGCTTAGAATTGCTCAGTCTCACACTGCTATATCTATCCAAGTTGTCCAACCAAAGTTTGGCCTACACTTTCCTTTCTATTTTTCAAACATCACATGTATGGCCTCTCTATCCCATGTTTCTATATCCATTCTACCATGCACAAGTATCACATACAATAATGTCATCAATGCATATCACGCAACCCTCCCTAAGCATTAGTCCACCATACCAATCTTCCTATGCCTTCCTTTTCTTCATATGATTTCATATCCTACTAAAGTAGGGAATACACACAGCTACTTCATGAAACACTATAAAATACATCCTTCAAGCACATTAACACATCCACACACACCACACAATCACGGTCAACCATTTAAACATAAGCATACACACACATACATGTACAACACATCTTAGCATGAGGTTTCTAATTCTCGGGTACACATTAATTTCGAACTCAAGCCAGCATAATTAACCATGCAAGAGACTAAAGATGGATAAGTAAGTGACGAAACATCCACTTACCTCTAAGCCTAGGCGAGTCCGTTCGACAGTCGCTCCGGCTCCTCCACGGCTCAGGCTTTTACATAATCATTCACAAATATTCAAAATATCAACATTTAAAAAAAACCTATTAATCAAAAAACCCTATGTCTTTCCCTCTCCTACAAGTTCCCTCTCACTCCTAACCCTAAATCGCCACACCCCTTTAACTCTCTTCTTTATGATTTATCCTTCCCCAGAGTAAAATTCGTTCAAAACCTTCTAAATTATGCCCATTTACTTACATATACTTCAGAGATTTAGAAACTCACCTTAATCGGGCGTTTTTCTTTGACCTTGACAGAAATGAGATTTGGTGGGAAGGGATGGATTTATGTGTGGAAAGCTAAAATTACTGAGGGGTTTGGGGAGAAAAGATGTATAGGGAATCCTAAGGGTGAGTGTTGGGTGTTGGGAGAGTGTTTTAGGGTTTTTGGAATGTTTTTTGGTCGGTTTGGGTTTGTTTCCTGTAATAACTGAAGTGTCTAGGGGTCCCGCTAATGTAGGTTTAGGAAAAATAATGTAGGTTAAGCAACGTACGTTATTCTGGTAGTCAGACCCAGAATAATGTACGTTATTCTATCTACTAACGAACGTTATTTATGTCTGTCCATGAATAACGTACATTAGTCAACAAGTAACGTATGTTACTTCATTACAGGAGCAAGTTTTCAGTGTTTTTAACTTCCAATTCATTTTACCTTGATTCCTTCTTAACCCTTAACCTTCCTAACCTAGTTTAGACTAAATTATACCTATCTTAGGACATAAATTTGAGGGCATTACAAAAATTGTAAATAGGCCCATCTTTGACATATATAATATATTCAGCGAAGCAGACAACATAGAGTTTGGAGTCGCTGAAAAAACAAATAGTGAATATTATAATCCATTTAAATTAATAAAAGTTATATAGTAAAATGAGTAAAAATTTAATGCTTACTTACCTATATATTCTTATTTTAGTAGGTTGCTCACCACAACAATGGCAACTGAGTGAGAAGGAATTTTTGAAGAATATGATCCACATCCTAACACAACTTTCTTATACAATTTAAATACTTCCAACTTTTCCAAGAAAAGAGGTAAGATATATGTATATGCTTTAACAACATTTTGTACATTTGCACATACCTTTTCACTTTGCAAAGAATTATAGACATAAAATGTCCTACCACTAAACTAGAACTGACCCAACACACAAATCTTCATTTTCAATATGTATAATAAATAAAACATAATCAACATTTTCTCATGATCCATTGCAATGACTCAAAAACCTTGAATACAAGAAGAAATATTGTGGTTACGGTGAACAAGCGACAAATCTTTATGTCTCCTTGTAAAAGTCTTGTAGAAAGCTTGTATGCATTTATCAAAAGTAATATCGGCTGTCGTGAAAGTTAAAAACAGTTAGACTGTGTTTTCATTTCTCTCTCAAATAATAGAAAATCACATGAGTGTGTTGTTAAAATAAGAATGAAATTACACTAGTTAGATTAATATAATAACTGTAAAAATAAGGCATACATACAAAAGTGGACTAAATTAGTTAACAAATACTTTTCATATAAGGCAAATAATTCAAATTGTAAACTACATATGAAAAAATTGGAAAAGCATAGCGATTGAGTGAGGGGACTTCCTCCAAAGTATAGCGAATTAAACCAACTCTTCTTATCAATTGTATGAACGTCAAAATCAAAAGGTGGATGTAAGTTGTTGTCCCTCGCTAGATATTTTCTTTTTGCACATTTAGAATATATATTACAACTGTTGATTAAATTAGGTATTAATAAAAATAGTGTAGGAACACATGCCTGCACTGCTTATTCAATCCAATCTCCAACCAATTATCCAACTCAACTTTATCTTCATTGTAACATCTCAGAAAAAATTTTATATTAAAATGAAGTCAAATAAATGTTTAAATATCAATATATAAAGGTATACAAAAGGTTGACATATAGTATACAATGAATAAATCAAGAAAAATCGAAAAATGCTGAAAATTGAAAGTACGCGCGGTGGGCATAAAAGAACACGGTGTGGGCACAACCACGCGTTCTTTCCAACCACCACGTGTGCTGTGCTGATTTCATGAAAAAAATATAAAGTGAGAAGGTTTTAAGAGGCAAGAACATTCTTGCATATTCTATTCATCCTTCCTGCAAAGAAAACGTGAAAGAAAAGCAGAGGAGTGAGGAAATACTTTGTTTGTGTGTTAGGGAAGTGAATTAATTCCATCTCTTGCAAGAAATTGTGCCAAAGTCATAAGGTAAGTTGTATAAAGGTTTACATATGGTTTATACCTTGACTTTGCTACTTTTGTATGGTTGTTATGTGAGGTTTTAGTTGCTGGAATTGATGGATATAAGGTAGAAAGATTGAACTTAATGCTAAGAATGTGTTAGGATGCTTTTATGATGCAAGGTTGATAAAAAGAATGAAAATCTTAAGGGTTTAATGAAGGTTGACAAAGGGTTTACTGCTGGAATCGTAAACCTTAGTAGTTACATGTAATTGATGGAAATTAATGATGAAATGACATGATTAGAGCTGAAATGAACTTATGTATATGTTGGAATGGAAATATCCTTGAATGGATGCCATTTTGTGAGGATGAATGATAAGGAAAGGATGATAATTAGTTGACTTTAAGTTTTAAAATGCTTAGTTTGATTCTTTTAAGGAAGAATGAATGTGGTAAATGAGTATTTATGATATGTATGTTGTGAATTACTTACAGGAGAACCTTTACGAATGAGGAATGATGATTGAGCTATGTTAACTTCTAGTTTTATTGCTTTTCGAGGTAAGTTTCTTACGCTTACTAAATTGATTCGTAAATCTTGTAAATTAGGCTTCTATATAAGTAATAATAGTTGGCATATAATGAATTGCTGAGATTACTAGGGTTAGACGAATCAATATTGAAAACGATTCCGTTGTGGATTGATTATATGTTGATTTGGTGAATGATATGAAAATGAAAAGTATATTATTAAGTGTTGACATTGATATGCGGATTATATTCTGTGTGAGTTATATTTTTTTGCTTTCGTATTCATTTGTTGTGTGCTATAATTGATACAAAGGAAAACATGATATAAGCTGTGTGTTGATACAAACGATATGATTCTGTGTGATTAGTATCTGTGTGATACGATTGAATGAATGAGTTGTGTGCGATTATAATCCTATGTGGATACGATTTGCTCTGTGTGAGCGTTGTTGTGTGCGAATATGAATGATATTCATATTGATTACATTCATACATATTGCATAAGTCTGTGTGACATGAGCCTGTGTGGTAATACTATTCCTGTGTGGATGAGGACTGAGATGTGTGTGGTCTGTATTTACGAGCTTTATGCTCAGAGCTATGTGCTCAGGCTATATGTCATTCCTCTATTGTGTGCGATAGAGGATTCCCACTGCTGTGTGCTATGGTGGGGAAAACCTGGGTACATCCTGTGTGGATTTGCATTAGCATTGACATTTCATTTCATACATTCGTATCTATGTCATGCTATGATATCTGTGTGATTTAGAACCTGTGTGGTTCGTGATTGCAGTGTGCTATCCTGTGTGGATATAGATCTGTGTGATCTAAAATGTTGTGTGCTGGATTGAATGGATTATTAATCTGTGTGATTGAGATTATGGATAGTATGTTGTGTGTTGGATACTTTGTGTATAATTGTTGTTGTGTGCTTTTGAGTAAGTTTATGAATTATAAGAACACTAATTATGAGTGCTATGTGATATGGTATACTTAATATTATGTAAGTATACAAGGCTATATGCCAGAAAGATAATGTAGGAAATGCCCTGACTAAGTATGTAACTAATACAAAAGTGAGTTGTGTGAAAATCACTGAGAATTAAGAATTTAAATAGGCATTTCTGAGAATAGTACATCCTTGTACTGACCAGCACGTCATCGTGTTGGATATTAAACTTGAATATGAATGAACTTGGATTCCAATATAGTATTCGACTATTGGGGATGAAGGGATGAACGCGACCTCGTGTTCATCAGCACACTTGTGCTAACTGGACCCCTGCACTTCATTTAAATGTAAATTGGGTTTACACTTACTAAGTATATCTTTATACTCATACCTTTTATTTGTTTTAAATGATTGTGCAG
Organism: Breynia disticha f. nivosa; assembly: GCA_948193385.1. Classification (NCBI taxonomy): domain Eukaryota; kingdom Viridiplantae; phylum Streptophyta; class Magnoliopsida; order Malpighiales; family Phyllanthaceae; genus Breynia; species Breynia disticha. Next base: position 4,894 of record CANYCX012248099.1, on the reverse strand, counting down.
GTATAGCAGGATTGCCGCGAGGACGATTCGAGCACGTACTTTGCAAACATGAATAGATTTGAAAGGATGTCTTAAAAAGAAGTGTATTTATTTTTACATTTCATATTGTATTATTTAATAACTCTTTTCTATATCCATGTTTATATTGCAAATGATTGGCAAGGATTGAATAAATGATTTTATATTTTTGAGATTTGAAATTAAAATCAGGAATGGTTTTGAATATTTGGAAAATATTGGTTTTAATTTTGAGTCTTACATTCATAGTGAGTAGATAAGTCCACATTATCATTAAAAGGATAATGCTCCACAAATAAGTTAGTATTTAAATTTGGCTACACTGTCTTGGCAACTTTAGTATTTCTTGCTAAGTTTATTTTTTAATTCTCATTCGCCTACAAAAATAATAAATATATACACTTTGATCAACTATAAAATATGAAATGAAGGTAAACGTTTAGAAGGGAGAGATTTACCGATTATTTTTGTTGGAATTGAATGCATTTTTTTCCTAAATTAGACAAATTTAAGGAACCATTGTCATGCATCATTGCTTCAGTTGCTACTTGTCCCAAAATATTAAAATTAGGACATTCCTACAATTAAGTGTGATGTGGATAATAATTAAAAATAAAAATTTTAGATTTTTTAAAACACAATGTGTAACACCCTAAACTAATTATCATGTTAATTATGTAATTAACATATTAAGTAACTGTTATTAACCATACAATTTAAAAACTTTCTTATACAATTATTTTTTTGTTAACTCATCTAATACTTATAGTTATCTATATATTATTTATTTCACATTTTATTTATCAATATGGCGTCGAACATGGTCTGTATCCATGCAACACGACCTATGGGAATGACCTTGTTTTCACTAACATGACCCCTGTGTATCTATAACACATTGTCAGTATTAGAATAAACAATCTGTATGGATAAGCTGATTATGAAAATAATACTGTAGAATGATAACACAGCTTGATAAACAATTTGTGTTGAGTACTCAATCAATTCTAATCAGTATAACTTTCATAATAAACTAATCCTTGAGAGGTACTTCCAGTATTTGTAATAAGTCTACTAATTATCAACCACTTATATACACATACTATTTATAAATAAATTCTGAATAATTCTTTCATTTATTTACAATCGATTCATATAAAACATGTATTCAATATCATCAATTCATCTATCATATGAATATTCATAATAGTATAAAATATGCACATGTTCTTATTACTAATACTATCTAGAGTAAGAGAGAGAAGATCTGGAGCTCAGCTGTCCAATTATTATTTCTATTCCTCTTCTTGTTACTTGAAAACAAAATACATATAATGCACCTTTAAGAGTTGCGAACTGAATGAGCAATCACTTCATATTAAATATTATATATGAACAAACTCATGCTTATATTCCTTGTAATCATATAAATAGCATTTCATGTAATTCCTTCTCATTTAATGGTTCTCTATAATCATATAAACAATGACTCGTATCATTAATTTTTATATTTATTGGAAATTGCATGAATGGCAGTTTGTAATGTTCATTTGTATATTCGCTGAAATCGAATAATGTGTTAATCATATTATCAATAATCCACACATCTCCGTATTCATTTCTTATTTCTGTACATCTCCTTATATCATTTCCAATTTTTGCACATCTCCCTATTTTCACTCATCTCCAAATTAATCAATCTTTATATCTCCACCAATATCAAATCTCCTCTAATACCAAATCTCTGGCAATATCAAATATCCATTCACATTAGAACATAATCTGTAATAATAGTTGTATAATCATTTGTAATAATTGAAATATCGATCGCATATCTATATAGAATTATATGTATAAATATTGGTCGTATTCGCTGGATGTATGATCAAATATCTGTGTAAATAAATGTGTATCCTGTGTATTTAACAAAGTCATGAAGGATCATGTACTTCTTTTATCATATCTTTTAATATGTGTTTCACTTGGATGTATGCTCACGATTTATTATCTCTTATTTCATCTAAAAATCATATGTATATGTATATGAATTTATAATCATTTGTATGATTTAATTTTATATTCATCATAATTTTATTTGTTATGATCATTTACTAGAATTTCACCTATAACTATATTTTCACTATCATAATAATTCCATTCATCCATATGCACATGCTTTCATTTTCAATGTGCGAGTAAATTTATCTTTTCTGTAATTAGCATGTATGCATCATTCAATTTCAACTAATTAACCATACATAAAATTCATCACACAAAACACTTCAACTATCAACATCGTGACATGTGTGCAATCCCTACACGCGACATCAACAATCTCATACTCTAGCAGTTCTAACAATTCACATATATTCGATATCTACTATATAATCGTATACAATCAGCATGGCATATTCATTAATTATTTGTTCATTAGGCAATCACACATATAACTAACTATATATAAAAGTGAGTTTAGATTACTCACCTGGATATTCATAATATTCAGATCCTCTGAACCCCGATCTTGGTACTTTCGTCTAAATAATCATCCTATAAATATAAACAATAATCCTATAACTCAGTATTATTCTGAATATCTCTATGCATACGTAAAAGTACTACTCTTTTGTCTTATTCAATCTATCCTTTAATTTGACAAATTCTAACTAACAATTCTATATAAAACCTAAAAATTTTACTAATAAAATTTAAGAATTCGATCGCTGTTCTTACCTCTATTCTCCTATGATCATTTATATCGGTTTTTTCTTTCCTCGGTTAATATCTCAAATCTCTCTTTCTCTCTCGCTCTCTCTACACTCTCTTCTTCTCTCATTTATCTTTCTTTGTGCTTTCTGGTAGAAATTTTTGTTTTATACAATCTCACCTGGTCAACACGACCGTGTCGAGTGCAACACAACTCGTGTTAAATGTAAAAATGTCACCAACTACTTCAATTTCCAAGATTTATGTATGTTTTGCAATGCAACAACACCGTGCTGATTTTAACATGGCTCCTTCTTTTCGACACACCCTTTCAACACAGCCCGTGCTGATAACACACCCTCATGTTGATCAGCACACCCAGAGCACCTAATTATACGTAACATTTTTTCACTTTTAACACTATTTAGTCATTATCTATCATTTTTACTTCGATTTCTTATGATTATACTCGTGTATTCATAAAAATTACACAATATGAATGATAAACATTAAGTAGCATGTTATCTATTTCTTTAAAATGTTTTTTCCTATTTAACAACCTTCTTATATTACATGTCATTCTTACGTTAAAGTCATATGATTATATCTATATCCGCATAGCCTATACAATATGAACAATATATTCTAAATTTACATTTTGTTTACTTTTAATTTCTGAATCTTATTTATTTGAGAATAGAAACACATGTAGGAAAAATAGGACAGATATTTTAACAGCATTTTCATCATTTTCTCATATAGTTAAACATAAAACACTCAACAATTGACTACTTATTTACCTTTTTAACACCACAAAAGTATTTCTCCAATAACATACTCCTATCACATAAAAATGCATTGCTTGTATCTCAATTACATTTTAACCTAATAATGAAAGCCAATTCATATAGTCCAAAATTTAACACTCTATTGTTCAACTTAATCAAAATCTCACTTTGATTCTTAGTGTAAACTTCCATCAATAATAAAGAATCAATCATTCGAGGTTGAGATAGCATTTGTTTCATGTCAAGAAAATATCAAAAAACATATACTTCTGAAAATTTCAATTTGTTTCTTGCTAAGCTTGTGATTCAACATTTTCACAACATTACTATTCACATGAAGTGTTACTCTTGCCGTGAAATACTTGTTTGGATTCATAATATTTTCAAAAGTTTGCCAAAAAAATCAAAGAAAATGAATTGCATATTTCTATAATACTTCAAAAAGAAACTTATGTTTTTTGTAAAAATTATTTGACGAGCATATCATAAATCATCTAATAAAATCTTTGTGTTGCACCAATGGTGCTGAACATTACGTCCTTTCTATGTTTTGATAATGATTTAAAACGAATGAACTTGATAAATATTGTCCACATGTTGAAGAGACAGTTTGGATCGAAATGGGACGACTTGAAATTAAGGTTTTAGTGTCAAAATGTTGATTTAAGGAAATTAGTCGACCAATATATATCTTACTCGACTAAGTTGTGGGCCAGAATAATCAAGAGCGCGAATTGAAAAGTCAAAAGTTTGAATAACGGTTAGTTTTCCAGGTCAGAATATATTAGTCGACCAACTGCAATTTTAGTCGACTAATTTGAAGACAAAAAGTTGTTTGCTTTTTTAATGTGGGTTTTGGGGAGTGCAAGAATCTCAAAATTCAAATTTGAACGTTGTTCAGCTCCAAGAAAAAGTTTAGTCGACCAAGAGTTAACTTACTCGAGTAAAATGAAAGTGGATTCAAGACAGTTTGGTTCTGGAACAATATTACTCGAGTAACATAGTATTAGTTGACCAAGTGAAAAATGATTAGTCAACCAAGAGTTAACTTACTCGAGTAAAATGAAAGTGGATTCAAGACAGTTTGATTCTGGAATAATCTTACTCGAATAACATAAATTTAGTCGATCAATTAGAATTTTTTTCGTCGAGTAAACTGAAGATTAATCGACCAAGTGTTCTCTGGAGCAACTTTCCATATCAGAAAGTGAAGCATCTTGGAGCTACTATTTAAGCAACAACTGAAGAAAGAGAAAGTAGAACTCTACAGAATATCTATCAAGCTCAACACAAAAAGCTCTCAACTCTTACATTCTCATTTGTGCAAAATTTAAAAGCTTTCATTGTTCTTCTTTGTACTCTTTGCACAACTAGAATAGATT
>CANYCX012247454.1:0-15332 GCA_948193385.1 Breynia disticha f. nivosa | reverse complement strand
TTTTTGAACTATTTTTAAGGGATATATAAAATTTATACAAAGTTTATTTTTATAAAATTTATAAAACACATAAAAAATTAGTATATATCAAATTAAAAGTTTATAATAAGTTTAAATTGATAAATTTTTTTATTTATTAATTTACAAATATATCTTACTGCTAGCATAAACAAAGTTGATATAATATATACTTAAAATTAATATTCAATTTAAAATTATAAAAAAATTGATAAAAAATTAATATTTACAAATCAATAAATAACATAAGAATTTAGAATATATCAAGTTAAAATTTTGTATTAAGTTAAATACATAAAAAAATATATATAAATTTGTATTTTAATAGGTGTATAAAGTTTATACAGTTAATTTTTACAAAATTTACAAAACACATAAAAAATTGACATATATCAAGTTAGAAGTTTATAATAAGTTTAAATTAATAAAATATTTTTTACTTTTATTTATTAATTTACGAAGTTTATACATGATAATAGTTATAAATTCATGTATAAAATAATTTATACATATACAAAGTTTATGTAAGTTTATATGAAGTTTATATTTTAGTTAAATCAACAAAACAACTTGTTCAGTATATAATGTAAAAAAAAGAAGAAAAATGATACTGAATGTAATAAAAAAAAGAAAAAGTGTACTGTTTGTAAAAACTTTAAAATATTAAAATTTCTGTAATTAAAAAAGAAAAAATGGTGTACAATGTAATTAATCCTAAAGAGTATTGCTAACCTATCTAAAAGACTAAAACAGTATTTTTATTTAAGTAATAAAATTAAAAATCATATTAAGAGAAAATTTTAATTTTTTTTTAATTTTATAAAAATAATATTATTTTATTTAAAAAAATAAAAACAACTTTTTAAATATGTTTTATTATATTTTTAAATAATAATATGAAAGGTATCATAATGATAATAGTAATTATTGATTTTATTAATAAAATATTATAAGACAATATTATAAAGAATTGTTTAAAAAATATTGTAAAAGTGATTTATAATTTTATAAAGTAGTTAGTTAAAAGAATGAATAAATATTTTTTTGTCGTACAATAAGTGTTGTTTTAAAAAAATATTTTTATATTATTTGTTGGTGTGTATTATTAATATAATATTTAATAATTTATTTCAATATTTTGCTTATCAAATTATATATTTTCAAATAAATTTAATTTAATAGTTTTTTATGTGCTTAAGTAAAAGAGTATACTAATTAATTGAACACTAACTTAACACATATTAAATATATTCTTAATTTATATCTATAATTTTAAACATCTATTTTAAATCGAAAAAATAATATTTTTAGGAGGATTTAGAATAATATTGTTAAGAATACTGAGGGAACTGTGTTCACGCTTAAATTTCCATTTATTACATTCATATTTTTTTTCAATCATTTATTTTAACAATATATTCAATGTTTTCTTCATTTTATTATTTAATCCCTCTAATTTTTAAATTAAAATTAAAATATTTCTTTTGCTCTAATTTAATAGACAATATTTTTTTACCATAGAAATAATTTCTATTTATTATATTTATTCATATAAATGTTTATTATCTAATTAAAATGTAATTAAATAAGAATGAAATTTTGTGTCGCAAAAGTAAGAAAAATCTACACAATAACTGTTACGTTAAACTAATTTAATAATTGTTTTCGTAAATTTTGACATTTAAATGCATTTTCTTCACTATATTATTCAATACGCAACGTCGATGCTCCCTTTGCCCTTTAAATTCGACCATGGAGTGGAGAAGACATTACAAAAGCAACCATCTAGGTTTTTTGAGCTAAGCACCTCAACAACATGCAACGTGAACAAGAAATAAACATCTCAATTTCTTTCTTCTAATCTCTCATAATACATTATGCACTCAAAGAATGAAAGTGGTATGATCACGTATTCAATGGCTTGGCTTTGCGTATGTGTCCCATGCTGTTAACAAGATCTTTTCGAACACAAACTGGAAACATATTAACATTCTTCACCACTTTCAAACGCCATAGCACGTAAGGAAAACTCAGCTGATCCCGAGATGTAAAACGAACTACTTCATTGAACCACAGGCACATGAATAGATTAGTCAATGGTGCATGCTCCCTCACGATAACAGAAGCTTCGTTCAGAGCTGCGAAATCAAGCATCGTCTTCAATAAACACCTCATAACTCGACCAAGTAAAAGAATAAAAATTTGATGAATTAAGCATGCACCAGTTAGAAAGAAAGGGAAAACCAAATGCAGGAAAACAAGACCTCAAACTCACTTATACTATAGTAAGATCTGAGTGTAAAAGGAAAAATATATATTTTACCTTTCTTTCCATTAAATCTTTTTTCTTCCGGCAAACCATCCTTTCTGTACTGAGTTAACTGTATCTCAACTTCTTCAGGAGTGGCTTTGTGCTTCTTGACGACAGCCTTAGCTTCATCATAGACACTGCTGCGAGCTCCATGCTCTGAGATTGCTAGAATGGAATTCGTACGCCATAGCAGTGCCTCAAGTACACCTAAAGGGTCTCTCCTAAACTGGGATTTTGAGTCTACCCAGATGGAATACTTTGAATTAGGAAAAAGACGGTGAGCTAACATCTGAAAATGACCGCACAAATGGTTCAGGTTCTATCAAAGACATTCAATTCCAGTTTACAGATATACACAAATAAGAAACTCGATGCTAATAAATAAGTAAAGAGAAGCTTTGCTTATGCACTGGTAAATAACCATCTATCATGAATATGATGTTCAAAAAGAATACAATGCATATCAGCCAATTCAGAATGGTCCAAGCAAGCAAATCACATAAATGCAGCTAGCATAGTTGTTCATGTTCAGCCAACATATAAACACATGTCACTAGCAACAAAATACAAAAATTATATTAGGAGAAACACAAAATCAGTTTAAACATGGCCAGTCAATTAGTTGGTGTACAAAGAACAAGTTAAACATGTTTTAGACGCATAAAGTAAGTAATAGACATGCAACAATAAAAAAAAATAATAGATGGAAGTCATGGACAACAAAGAACTACATCTAAATGCAATCAGATATTGATATTTCAGATTATAGATAAGACCTAGAAGCAAGGATGTAAATCTTGTACCTTGGGGATTTTACCATTTAATCTTTGGTCGGAAAAAGGAAGATCATTCACAACTACAATGCGCCATTTTCCAATAAAATTGTCCTCTCCAATTCTGTGGCCAACAGATTCTTGAGCTGCCACTGTAATTTTATCCCAAAAGGCAACATAGCAAACCTGCACCAGTGACCAGCAACAATAAACACAGGTTCAAAGTGATGAAACAATCAATCAAGCAGTATTTCTTCATAAAAGATACAAACTTTTCTAAGTGAAGCCTCAGAAAACCCAATTGGTTGATAAAGGTCATCACCACCACCAAATGTACAAGTTGAAACCACGACTTTGCAGTTTTCCATGTACCTCTTGTCCTCATTGGAAATCCTAAACCCTCCGTTTTCGCTATAGAAACCACAATGTACATTGACAGTTTCATTCCCCTAAAACCACAAATTTTCAGTTGATTAACAAAAGAACAATAAAAAATCAAAAGAATTTCGTCAAAGACAAAAAAAAGAATCACAACATTAAAAAAGCTTCAACAATTAACTCATCATGTTCCACAAACAATGAGAAAAAATACAAGTAGTCTCATCATTCATTCACTCTTAGCACGAAAAATGAATGACCTTTTATCAAGCAAACGTGGCCAAATATTCGGAAATGCAGCTTACAACCTTGAAACTTCTCTCTCTCTGATCAAAATTCTGAAGTCCAGTAAACAAATTAAACCGCGTAGCCTCCATTCCCTGCCGCGAAAACGTAGCATTATCTCCTAAACCCTGCATCCCGTTCTCCATAAAATACACCACATTCTTCACAGGACCATCAAATTCCCCCTGCGCCGGAATTTCAAGTTTTTCAATCTCCTCGGGAAGCAAAATCTTCAAACAACCTAACACAATCAAATCCACAATCTCTTAATCATTCAATTAATTTAAAAAACAATTTAGGCAAAATTACTTACGTTGTCTAACGCCACGAACAACACGAGTAGTAGGTTCAAGTTTGTCCAAATTGCCCGTGGAAATTTTCTCCGGTAAATGAACATGATTCGAGTCCGATTTAACTTCTAGCGGTTTCTGGACGATTCTAGAAGCTTCGAATAAGAGTAACACCAAAGCGGGGAGAATTACTAGTATCATCCAGTACTTTACAAAGTATTTAATGAGTCGTTGTTTGAGTTGGAGAGCGAGTTGTTGCTTCTTCCGTTTACGACGAACTCGGACTCGGAATCGCCCGCGTTCGTCCGACTCGTCGTCGGAAACGGAGATTGATATGTTGTTGTTGAACATTTGGAAAAGTGCATGAAAGTGTGATGACGATTGAGATTGAAGGATGAATTTTGGGGATTAAGTTTTTGAGGACTCATTTAGTTGATGATGACGTGGCATAGTGGGCCACGACTCTTTCCTCAATCAGTTTAGTTTGGCTTGGAAAATCGTCGGAAGCTTACCAATAGATTTCTCGTCTTAAATTTTTCAGTACTTAAAATTCCAAAATTATTTTTTCAATACTTAATTTTTAATTTTATCAAACAGACCATTAAAAAGAGCATGTACAATACGAGTTATTTATAAATTATAAGATATATCAAAAATAGATAAACAATAAGAAAATTTATGTGCAACAGAGCCAAAAACATAGGCTAAGTAAGCGCAGTTTGGGAATGAAATAAAATGTATAAAGTGACGCCCTCGTATTCTGTCATAAACGTGTGCTCTCTTCGGAATTTTGGAGGAGCCGTAACATCAACTAGGAATTGAATACGCTCTTTGATTCGTACGGAGCTATTTTATGAACTGACCATTTCAACGACCCCATTAGATCATTCTCAATGCAATCATACCTGCAAATTCACACTTGCATTATCATCCATCTAACACCAACACGTGCTGTGAATTCAGGGGATGTTAGAGTAGAATTACACTTACAAGTTCCGGCAGAGATTGTCGGTAGAGACGCAGATAGCGATGATCCTCATCTTCAGATCCAGAATCCCGTCCTCTTTGTACGTGTCGAATTTCTCCTCCAAAAACATGGAAAGCTTCTCAACATTCCCCTCGAACTGCTGCTGCTGCTCCTCAAACAGATTCTTCTTCATTTCCCTTTCTTCTTTCGTCATTTCGTTTTTGAACAGGTCGTCTCCAAACATGTGATACGCAAATGGATATGTGTATAAAAGAATTCGTCTTGATTTGAAAAGTCTGTTCACTCCGTTCATGATCCAAGAGAAATCTTTACAAGCTGATTCCCTTTCTTCAAGTTTCAATATCTTTTCTCGGATGGTTTCCTTGAGCTTGGATTCAAGTCTGAGTGAATCTAGATGTGCCTTGTAACGGTTGTGGTAATGAATGTAGCGCTCAAGATCAAGTTTTGTGCGCTTAACTTTCTTCTCGTGATCTTCTTTGTATCGCCCACAACTGTGATTACTGATGGTCGTCCATGTGTGTTCTCGTCCAGTGGCCCCTCCACAAAGCCAACTAACAAAAAAGAACAGCAGCATGCGAACACAACAACATTCACATTTTCACGAAAAAGGGAAATCATGAACATACACAATACAACAGACCAGAATGAAAAACGACATTGCAATTTACAGGTCACATGAAGATCTTTCACATTTGGCTAATGTAAAATCCATAATGCATAATAGATGGTGACCCAAAACGGACAAAAGGCTCGTGACTCTCGGAGAGATCAATAAAATGCATAATATTTTGGAAGTCGTATCAAAGTACGTGTATCAACAAAGTATTCAAAAATACGTCAAACATGCTGGAAAAAATAATCAAACGTTGTCGCGCAAAATGCTTGAAGTATCAACTAACCATTTCATCACCAAGAAATAAGAGGAAAGGAGAAAGGAAAATAAATGAGGGAGCTGAAATAGAATTCTTACCAAAATGCCTGCCCACAAACACAACAAACCAAATTGCATCCTCCATTCTTTTCGACTGGTTTGTGGCACTTCGGACAAGGCTTAGTATGCACCGTAAACCAGTTAACTGTCTCTGACGCATCCTTACATTTCTTGGACCACATTTTCCACATTTCACATGAACAGGGAGAATGTGCTTCAGAAGAGCAACCGAAACAAAACTGCAAACCGCATGAGCATTCCACCTCACAAATTTCATCCTCAACTTGTATTGCATTTCCACAATGGGGAACACTAGGACACCATTTAACTCTTTTATTGTCCTCAATGTAGGATTCTAAAAGAAATCGATCAAATTTATTAGCAAGGCCAGGATCTGTTGCATTAACTAGCTTCCTGATTTTTTTATCATCGCATATGGCACTGCACTTTGGTGCCATGCATCTAACACGTCTGCTTTGGCCTTCATTTATTTTAACAATGAAGTGTTGAGTCCAGCCTACGAAACAAACATAAAGAAAACTCAATTAGAACTTTTCTTATTTGTCATATCACCAATGCATCAAACGCAATTGATTGCACATTAAGCATACAATTAAGATATGTTTGAACAAGCAAAGCAACAGATTTTTAGCATCGAACACAGAAATCGAATAAACAATTGCAGTACAGCAGTTGTGGGCTGAAGCAAGAAAGAACACACCTTCATTTAATTTGAAATCATGCATTCAAAACAAGAAAGAAGAATTTGCACCATTGAGCCCAATGTTCAACATTAGAATTAAATTTCTTTCCATCAAGCAGTGGATATCCTTACAGTCATTGCAGAAAACGTGTCCACAATCCATCACGGTAACGTTTCCAGCAGATACTTCATCAAAACAAATGTTGCACTCAACAGAAGAAAACTGGAAGCAGGTATGATCTGCCGCAGTGGTCACGCCTGCATCAGCACATAATTTATCTTTCCCATTCTCTACTAGAAGCTCAAGCACCTTATCAATATCCCAGCGGTAGTGAATAAGCAATGTCCGCGCATGAGATTCTTTCAAGGACAAAAATTCCATTACTCTGTTTATGTCTTCCCTCTGCAAAATCAGTCACATACTACTTTACCCTCATGTCACATATACAGATTCAAACATGAAAAAAATCTTATCTTTCAACAGAGAATGATTAAGACAGTATATTGTCGAGATAAATTACCTGTGCAGCCAAGAGGGATTCTTCACTAATTACCTGCAGAAATCAAAAGGGAGGAAAACATCAGCTAAAATTAGAAACTTTTGCAGCACCTCAAAAGAACACGAAATTCTACACTGAAACAAGAAAATTGATCAGCAATACAAACAGAATAAAATCTTGGGACTGCACATTGTAAAAATCTTGGGACTGCATTTAATAATTCCTCAAAGAGTAAAAACCTTGGCACCAAATTTAATATTACAACACCGCTTATAACTCATACATAAACGATGCCTCTGTTAAATGTTAAAACTTCCAGCCAATCACAAGTCAAATTCCTCAATTAAACACAACACAACATCAAAAAGGCCATAAAAAATTCTTACCCAAAATAGATTAAAAATAGAAGTTACCTTGATAGAAGGACCTGTTTCCCTAATTTCCTCAACCTGATTATGAGCATGAAACGCCTCAATGGAATCACCATCTTCATCATCAACATTATACTCATCATCCTCATCAAAATTATAGTAACCATCATCATCACTACTCATATACTCCATTTTTTCTCTATACGCATATAAATTCACAGGCTTTTTGGGAAAACTGATGATGATGCTTAATGGGTTTACTCAATAAGACACTTTCTTCTACTTTTTCAGGAAAAAGCGTCGAACTTTATATGGCTAAACATGATCTCGTCAAGTCCAGTTTGTGGGTTAACTCACACTAATATTGTACAACAATGTTGAAGAGTTTTTCACGAAAAAGAAGTGAAACAGTTGTTGGGTTTAAGAGTCCCAAAATAAAAAGACTATCTTGGTAGGTGTAACGCTATTTAGTAGCTGCAAGATCAGATTTTTTTTTGTCTTTCGGAAAATATAAAACAGAAACCCGAATAATCTAATGTCACAGGTGGATTTTAATTTGTTTTCAAGTGAGAAATAGTGTTTCTTGCCTCGTATAAAAGGAGTCAAGGTTGATAAAGTAGTTGTTTGCTCATTGATTGTGGTGTTTGGTGGTGATTTAATGTTATGTTCAGGTACGTGTCTTTGAAGTATTGGTCACTTTACAAGTCTCAAAAGGACTGTGTCAATATAGCGTATACGTTATGTGTTTCCATGAAGTTTTATAATTTTGTTGTTGCTTTCCAGGTTCTGCTCCAAAGCAAAATAAATAAATGGAAATGAAGATTCCATTGTCATTTAATTAAGACAAGCATCTTCATAATTTGATTGCTATTGGTAAAGAATCATTCAATTTGGTATCATTACAGCAAGAAGAATGTATAATAAATGAATTAAACAAAAGAGTTGAAGCAACATTTTTCTCAACGTTTCGAGAACTGAGGAGCCTTGCGAGCTTTCTTGAGACCAACTTTCTTTCTCTCGACCACCCTTGAGTCCCTGGTGAGGAGGCCTTCCTGTTTTAGAGGGACTCTGTGGCTTGCGCTAATTTTCAGCAGAGCGCGCGCAATGCCGAGGGAGATTGCTTGAGCTTGACCAGAGAGGCCACCCCCATGAGCTTTGACGAAAACATCATAGCTACTCTCATAACCCAAAGTGAGCAATGGGACTTTCACATACTGAAGCCATAGTGGGTTGCCTTGAAGGTAATCCTGCACAACATTGCACAATAAAATAAGTAGATCAGATTAAAGAACGTGTTAAGTCCAGCAAAAACAGATACGGATGATCACACTTGTAGCATAAGGCACCATTTTACAGCCATTCTCGGCATTGTGAGTCGTATATACAGCCTTCCTCCCCATCTATATCTATCTATTACTAAGCAAATTTCAAAGCTTAGAAAGGCCTATGTGCACTAGCAAGACTTATACTACTCCCTATTCAAAACCAAACAAGAAGCTCAAATCTCCTGGCTTAAAGAAAGGAAAATCATCATTGGTTGCACTAACAATCATAATTCATGGTTCATGACACCATTACCTATTTATGAAATCACACCACCACTCAATCGAACATGCACTTTTCAGTAAACAGAAGGATTTCCACAAGTAACAAAGCATTCTAACATGAATACAAGATTCTGCAATCAGGAAGCAGCCAAAACAAAGACAACTAACAAAGAAAATGCATTTCTTTACAACCCAAAATCAGATAAGGATGAGCTCTTAGTTACCATTGCGGAAGCAGAATATTAATTAATCTAACAACATATAAGTTATAACCTCAATTTAAGTCAAATTGCAAATCCATATTTCCAATTGGGATACAAAGCACTCGAAGACTGATTCTCACCTCAACAACACAATTCCAAACTCAACACAATCAAAACATCTAAGAAAAGAATATATACTACCACGAAATCACAACACAATAAAACCTTCCTCAGTGAAACATTCACAAACAGGCGCGAAAACCATCCAATCCACATAAAAGAACAGTCTTACAATCACCTTAGCATCACGGTAATTAATAATAACTTGTCCAGTCCCTTCTTGAAGAACAACTCTAGCAATAGCACACTTTCTTCTTCCAGTTCCCCAAATAGGTTGCGCAGCGAAGCCACCTGGGAGTCTCGACTTCACCACCTTCCTTAAATCCGCAGTTTCAGCCTCCGCGGTGGTGGCGGAGACTTTGAGCGTGAGTGGTTTGTAGGTTGATGTTAAAGCATGAAACTTTGAGGGAGAAAACGAAAGAGTGTTCGGTTTATGGGAAATTTGTGAGGAAAACGAGAGAGATGAGAGTGATGATGTTAGAGATGATATTGAAACAGACATTTTGATTCGTGTCTGAAAATTGCAGTTGAGAGTGGAAGTGTTGGGAGTTTGAGATTGAAGAAGGGGATAATGTTTTTGGATGAATAGACGGTTAGGTCCTTGTGTTGGATGAAGAAACGACGCCGGATGGAGGGATGGGGTAGTGAAACGTCGTCGTATTTGGAAGAGGGTAGAAATGGAAAAGAATTTGGACCATTTCTCGATTTGTGCGTCTCATCCTTGCGCAAGGGCCATGCTTTTGCGTCTTGCAATATAATTGTATCTTAGTTTCTGTATCTCTTCGATGTGGGAAAAAAGGCACAACTCCCACTGCTCAGCTCAAGTCACTAATTAATAATTATTGTCAACTTCGACAGCTCAATTGACTTAAAAAGCTGGACTGATTGATTGATCTATTACTGTGTATTGAATAGTTGATCTTTCCATGGCGAAAGAACAAAGGATTAAATTAAACTCACTGCTAGATAACGAGATAAAGCACTTTGTTGGTCGTTTCTTAGTAAATGACAAACACTGAGAGCTATAGAATCAGAATTTACAAGGTAAAGAGACGGAAGTTAATTTTACAAATCATGTTTATCTTTCCATGTCCTAACAGATCAGAACGCTTCAATTTGAAGGATCTAGAAAAAATACTTCCGCTTGCACCGAGGCTCGCTGGAAACGCAGTAGTTCTTTCATCAGCTCGAAATTTCCCTCGGCAGAAGCCGGCTTAATGGTCAGTCTCTCGAGCACAGGCGAGTTTGAAAGCAGAAAGCTCATGAAATGGAGCTCGGAATTAACTCCAGAAATGCCAACTATTTTTGCCAGTCTCAGTTGGGTGAACAGTAGCTTCCAATGGTCAACATCCCAAAAGGTTGTTCCGGTGCACACAGCTGCCTGTTCCTCTGGTCGTGCCTATACAGAATATTCACAAAATGGAAAATTCACCAATGCAGTTCACAGATATCGACAGAGAAAGCAGGCCATAAATTTTAAATTGAAAAAAATGATATAAAAAATCTGCCTTTGTTCATGAAAGTCCAGACAAGCATAAATGATGTCTTACCAGCATCTCCAGTTCGTGCAAATTAGGGCTACTTTTTAACAGGCACATGGCCGCCAAGCTCTCCTCTAAATCATTGAAGTTTATACGAATCGAGAGGTAGTTGAGATCAACACAAGGGTCTGGCAATCTGGCTGGCACGTT
Source organism: Breynia disticha f. nivosa (assembly GCA_948193385.1). Lineage (NCBI taxonomy): Eukaryota > Viridiplantae > Streptophyta > Magnoliopsida > Malpighiales > Phyllanthaceae > Breynia > Breynia disticha. Next base: position 4,223 of record CANYCX012247454.1, on the reverse strand, counting down.
ACCGATAGCCAGGTACTGCAGCAAACAAAAGGCAGCAATTCCATAGGATCCACCTTATAAGTAATGAACCTATCTGAAACCAGATTTCATGCTAAACAATAACATTAAGTTAATGATGTACTTGAAACAATACCTTTAAGAAGTTACTCTGAACTTCAAGCCTTCGGAGATGGGGCAGATTAGCAAAGAATCTGAGCAGCTTACTGGAACTCCCGTACGACACATTTCGTTCGTTTTTCACATTCACATATAAACCAATGGAAACCAGAGTAAGCTGAAAGGTATTTGCAAAACTTACATCATCAAAAACGCCTCCAATATCAAAGAACTGGAGATTTGGGGCATTAATGTTAAGATTAGCAAAACCATCGAAGTTCATCAACGTGAGTCTCTCAAGAAGAGAACAACTAGAAATTAGACTTTCAAACACATCTTGGGCCACAGTGATGTGCTGCAAGTCAAGACTCTTCAAGTTACGGAAACCTTTGAATGTTGCCGGAGGTTTTAGCAAACAATTAAACAGCTCTAAATGAATCAAGTTTTCAAAACTGAATAAACAAGAAGGTAGCTTATACCGCTGCCCTTTCCATATTTCAAGAATGAACTCATGAACAGAACATCGTGACAAATGAAGAATCCATCGATCAATGTCCGGAACACCAAGAAGATCTCGGTGGGAGAGCTTGAACTTACGAATTGTGCCATCATGAATCAAAAGAACATGATCAATAATGTTCACAAGCTTGGTCTTCATGGTATTTGGGTCCGGAGACGTAACACATTGGTTATCAAACACAAGCTGCGGAACTTTTGCCCATTTGTATCTCCATTTCCTTGACAAGATACTCGACCTGACAGCATCCCTAATTGGTAACTTGGACAAAATATGATCAATAATATGTCCCGGTAAGTTACTAATCCTGTCCAATTCCGTCTCGGTTTCGCAAGGAAATTTTGGTGCTCCTCTTGGCTTCTGATTATTCCACATTTACAACAACAATTGAGACTCAGATACCAAATTCACATACATTCATTAACCACAAACAAAAATGCAACCTTTAAACTTAAAGTAGCCCTACCTTTAAGACTACTGCAAAAAGGCGCAATTTTTAAACTAAATGAAATCGTAACATTATAATTCAATCAAGAATCTGACAACACAGAAAAAACAAAACATGAATTGAGTTAAATTCACAATAAAGATTCATACTTTACCATTTTAAGCACTTGTGAGTCGTTCCAACCGATCTTTTCCACCAAGATTGAATTAAACGAAAACCCATATCAGATTCACCAACAAAAAAAATGTGAAATTGCTCAGATTTGTGTAAAGTCGCACCAAATGTGAACACATTTGAGTACCATCAATGAATAATTGAAAGAGAACAATAATGGAAATAGAGTTGTGATGATAAAACCTGAAAGCTAGGAGAAGATAATTTGGAGAATCAGGTAAAATTGGATTAAAAAATTTAGGTAAAAAGGAGGAGGAATACGCCGAAGGTCGAAATAAGAGAGTTGGGTTTGTAATGTAGTTGAAGAGGAAGAAGCAACCGTAAATTAACTGCAAGCAAGAAGATGATGCCATAATGTCCACTGGATTTCAGACATAGTGAACCCAATTATTAAATCTAACATTACAACAAAATATAATTATTTAAGTATACTGGAGCTATAGCAAGACATACATGTTCGCTAGTCTGTTGATTTTGAAAGGATGCTCCCTGTTTTTTTTCCCATAAACTAGTTGGTCCCTTATCTAAAATTCTGTAACAAAAAAAACAAACTAGACGACAATAGATTTGATTACGAGACAAAACTGACAATTTCTAACAGAACAATAAAATTAAACGTGATCTGAATAACACAAATTATATTTTTATAATTTTTACACAATGTGCATTTTCAAGATACCAAATGCATGCATTTGAATATTTTAGCAGCACCAATAATGTATGGAATACATATGGCAAGTGCCTATCCATAAGCTTGTCATGATCTTGTTTGCTTCAATTTTTTGCACTCTTCCATTCCAATAATACAAACCAAATAGTACTACTTGCTTCATTAATTTCGTATTTTTGATTTTTAATGTAAATTCGAGTCGATTTTATTAAATCGTCGAATTTTCGATACAACCGGCCAATAAGCGATGATTGAAAAATGACTAAGAACGAAAATGTGGTCGTTGTCGAGTTCGACTGTACTTACTCGTTTTGTCAATCGTCCCCAACCTAACTCGTTGAGAAAGCTGTGAGAGACAAATCAAAAGATTTCAGAGGATTGACTTTTATATCTTCACCGCCAAATTGACCAAACTTTCCAATTCAATCATAACATCTTCTGAATACTAGGCCAAGAAGCCGTATTAAGAAATTACCTGCCAAGAATTCCATGCATTACTTTTCTCTAAACATAGAACAACAAGCGTATGAACCTGGAACACGATCAAACGAAACCATTCTGAAACACTATGAACATTAAGGCGACTTCATGGGGAATCTCTTCGCAAATCTGGCCGGTACTATAGGGTATGATACCATCTACAGTTTCTTCTTCTTTCAATTTGTTTTTTCATTTCATTAGAGAACTGCTAATTAAGCAGATTTTCTTTTCCATTCCACGTGAATTTTTGGTTTTTTTACGTTATGATATATGCATGTTCAATAAGATTCAAGAGGAGAAGAAAGAATATGAGCGTCATAACCCACTCAACAGCAACTCACGAGGGGATAAGAACTGTAAAAGCCAATAATCCATGCGATTTCTCAGGAAATTCTGAGCTTTGCATTTGCATAGTCACTTGGAATATGAATGGACAGGTCAGAATATTATCCCATGCAAATCTTTTTTAAATCATTTAATTTGTTCATTTATTTTGCCATTCCAGGTTTCTTATAAAGATTTCGTGGAGTTGGTCGGAAGCAACCGGAAATTTGATCTATTGGTGGTTGGGTTACAAGAGGCACCACGTCGAAACATAGCCAAATTGTTACAGTCAGTTCTCATGGACACTCACGTGTAAGTAAGCCACCATTTCCCTTCCATTCATCAAGAACTACTAACTAATTTATCCCATCTTGGTTTCTGATAACGCAGTCTGCTTGGAAAGTCGATCATGCAGTCTATTCAGTTATTTGTATTCGGGCCTCGGCATTCTGAACAGTTTACCAGAGGTGAGAAAATCCAAAACCATCTTCCTATTTGGATTTTCATTCCAGTTCATTCTGCTAAACTTTTCTTCAAATAAAAATTTGTCTGCAGAATTAAAGGTGGATAAACATTCTGTTGGAGGTTTTGGTGGATTAATTGGGAGAAAAAAGGGAGCTGTAGCAATCCGTATTAACTACAAAGGAATACTAATGGTGTTTATCTCTTGTCATCTTTCTGGTACGTCATGATTTGATTGTCATTATTTATCCAATTAACTATCCAGAACATGTTTTAATCAATCGTATCTGTGTCTGCATAAACGCATTTACAGCTCACGCTCACAATGTGGAAGAGAGAAATTCTCAGTGCAGACATATTTCCCACCAAATTTTCTCAAAGAACATCAACCCTTATGCGGCGCTAGCGCACGTCACTGTGTGGCTCGGAGACCTTAACTACCGGATGCAGAGCATCGATAATAATCCGGCGAGAAATTTGATCGACAAGGACCTACACAGGGTGAGCTTCAATCTTAATTTCCTCAATGGCGTCCATCAGAATTAATTAACTCAAGTTATAATGTTATGTTCTGTTTGTTGATTACGTGAAAAAGCAGTTTCTCACCAATAAGGATCAGCTCTTACAAGAAGCTGAAAGAGGACAAATATTCAATGGATACTGTGAAGGGACTTTGGCATTTAAACCGACATACAAATACGACGTCGGAAGCAGCGACTATGATACGAGTTATAAGGTATGAATATACACTTTCAGTATCGTAAAACTGATTTTTGTCAGCTATTGTGTATATGTTCCTTACACGTCTCAAATTGGCAGGTGCGTGTTCCGGCATGGACCGACAGGATCTTGTTTAAGGTGGAAGACATGGACAAAATCAGTGCAAGTTTGCATTGTTACGACTCAGTTGACAATATAGACAGTTCAGATCATAAGCCTGTGAAAGCTCATCTTTGCTTAAGAAACTTGAAGTCTTCATAGGCGACGATTTGGAGTTGTGGTACATAGTTTATTCTTGTGCAATTGGTTAATTCTTTCTGTGTAATTGCTCA
>CANYCX012247443.1:0-10863 GCA_948193385.1 Breynia disticha f. nivosa | reverse complement strand
AAAGAACTTACTAACACTCAGAATTAGCTTCTACAAAGCTTTACAAGAATAACTCAAGAATCAAGCAAAATATGACAAGAATGGAAAACTAAGATTGCTGGAATGTTTCTGAAGTTGTGTTGATTAATTCCTCTGAGTTTTCCATCTATTTATAGCCTCCATGAGCGTATATGACCGTTGGAAGTGGAATTAAAAAGTCTTACTTTTGAAAAGGCTGCCCGAAAGGTTAACGTGTGTTATTTTCCTAAATAACGTATGTTTATCCAATTAACGTGTGTTACCCTAACTTAACGTACGTTTTCACCTGGGCATTCCATGAATAACTTGCGTTATCTCCAATATTAGCCCACGTTAATTTCCACAGATTCCAACTTTTCTCCTGCAAAATTAATCTTTATCATTTTAAAACGTTTCCCATTATCAAAACTAAGTCTAGGACTCTATGTTGATCACCCTTGATCCAACAGTTTGGACGGCCAGAATTCGTATTTAAAGGACTTAAAACCCTTAAAAGAGTTAAAAACCTATCCTTTACCTCTGAAACATTCTCTCAACGTCCCACCATCATAATAAAGCTTCCTAATCACTAATTTGTCCTACAAACATCAGATTCTTGCAAGAAATTATCCTAAGTTCTCAAGGTAATCTTGTCTAAAGGTTTAAGTATGGTTTATACTTTGATTTTGATGATTTTGTTGAACTTACATGGAAGTTTTGCTGTTGGAATTTATATATGGAAGTGCAAAAACCTTGAATTGATGTCATGGATATGCTAGGATAGAAATTAGGAAGAAGGATGGATAAAAAAAGAGTGGAAAACAAAAGGTTGATTTAGGGTTTACAAATGGTTTATGCTGAAATTTATTAGAATAAATGAATGAAGGTTTAGATTTATGATTGGATGATTCTAAGTTAAAATTAATGTGAAAAAGGTTAATTAATAGCCTGTATATATGTAATTTTGTACAGGAGGATCCGTACGACGATCGACTGGAGGTTGATTCTGCTTTGATATTATTGATTTTTGCTTTACGACGTAAGTGTTCTTACACTTACTAAATTGATTCATAAGAATATTAACATGTAAGAATATAGATTTTCTTTAGGCCAACTATTTTACATATGTGTAGTTGTGTCTGGCCTATAATGTTGTGTTTGAGATTGCTAGATATAGATGAATCAAATGGAAAATGGTATGTTTAAAGTTATATGCCTTAATGGACAAATGGATGATTTTAAGTTGATTATGAGTAAACATGTGTTTGCTTTGCTTGAATATATGATTGACATTTGGTTGACATATTGTGGATGTTTTATACCTGTGTGGTATGTTCTCTGTGTGAGATGTTGACATACTTTCTTTGTTCTATTGCTGTGTGTTATGGATGATATTATAGAAAGCATGATAAATGTGAACCTATGTGGTATATTATATGCTCTATGTGAGCTATGTTGTGTGCTTATATGAATGTCATTTTTATGCTATGTGTTGATATGATACGAATGGCATTCATACATTGACATATTGCATAAGCATTTGTATGACACGAGCCTGTGTGGCTATGTTCCTATGTGGATAAAGGACGTGTTGTGTGTTGTCTTAGACTTACTGTGTGTTTTCCGTATTTACGAGCTACTGTGTGTTGTCCATATTTACGAGCTATATGCTCAGAGCTGTGTGCTCAGGCTGTGTGTCATTCCTCTGCTGTGTGCGATAGAGGATTTCCACTGCTGTGTGCTATGGTGGCCAAAAACACGGGGTCATCCTGTGTGGATATGCATTAGCATTTCATTTCATACATTTACATTCTTATATGTATAATATTATGATTCTGATCCTGTGTGGATGTTATGTGCGTATAAGTATGATCTGTGTGATCAATCCTGTGTGGATATTTGGGCCTGTGTGGTTCGTATGTTGCTTTGTGCTATCTTGAAGTTCTGTGTGAACAAGATGATCTATGTATGAGATTGAATTGATATGTAGATAGCTTATTGCTATATGCTCTGTTCTTTACATATCAATATTTGATTCTGATGTTGTGTGTGGAATTGAGTATGTATAACCTGTGTTGTGACGCCAATGTTTACAAGGTTCGTTTTTGAATAAATCAGAAAATTGCACTATATATTTTTTTCTTTTAAAACAACAATGAACAATCAAATCAAGATAAACCTGTATATATAAATGAAATCATAAGTGGCATACATGCATTTTCCTTAAACCGATCCAATACAAAATAAAGTATGATAAGTGCGAAAGTCATGGTTTCTGGTTTAAAACAATGCAAATGCCAGTAAGCCTATACTATCCTTTGTATGGCTATACAAAAATGCAAAAGTGTAATGTCCCAAAAATCCACTAGGAGTCGACCTGCTGCAGGCATCACACGCACGCGCTCCGCCCAAAAATGAAGTCCCAGCACCGGCTACTATCGATCTGCACATATTTACACAGCAAAATAGAAGGTGAGTCTTTAAACTATTCAGTAAGCGATCCTTATAGGTTATTAAGTTGTATGCGCAAGGGAACCTTCGGCCTCCGCGGCCTAACCTCCTCCAATTCCACCATAGATTAGGTTCATTAATTAACACACATAACAGGCAACTCAAACACAGATTTTTTGTCTTCTTTTGTAAGGCAGAACAGGGGAAACAGGCAGGGAAAACGGCCACATTGGCCGTTCCCCGGCCTTTCTACGTGCCATCCAAAATTTCATAAGGGAAACGGCCTTGGGAAACGGCCACATGGCCGTTCCCAGGCCGTTTGAACCTACAGTCCAGAAGAACAGAATGCATTTTAATCACTCAACCTTTCTAACTATTCAACACACAATAGGCCATCCTTTCCTAACAATTTTCATAGCTCATTCTAACACAAAACATTCCATTTCTAAGAGCCCCAATCCATCCAATTCATTCACACAATTTACAATCATACATTCTAAAACATATACTCAAGGTTCCATCCATTCATTCTTTCAACACCCATAATAATCAACATACCATCCAAGGTCATTCAATAGCTAAACAAATGAATGCAATCGTGCATATGAATATGCAAAAAACACACACTCAATGCACTACTCCGGAGCCTTCAACTTACTAGCTAGAGAGAGACTTCACTTGATCTTTGTTGCCTAAAATTGAGCGCTCGGCAATAGAGAGACTTCACTCGATCTCTGCCCTACAACTTATTGAAAGAGAGACTTCACTGATCTTCGAAAATATGGGTCATAGCCCCTCAAATCATAACCATATGGATATTGCTCATAACGTGCCAAATGCCACAATGTATGAAATGCCATGAATTACCATAAGACAACAATCATATCTTTTCAATTCTTAACACATTATATCATGGTATCCCTTCATCCATTATTCATGCATAAAAGAATGCAATTGGTACATCTTTTCCATTCTTTCCATAATCACAATCACAAGCATACATGTTCACACTTCAGCAAATTCTCAACATTCCTCAATGCCATTATATCACCATTTGATTCATCAACATAACCAATTCATTAGGCGTACCACAACACATATTCACTTACCATTTTCAAGGATTTAAGAATATAATTCATTCAACTCAACATATATGAAACCATACCAACATACGCTCAACACAACATTCACATCCGCATATCCGTTTCAAACATAAACAAGCAACATTATACATGTACACTATCAACCATTCATACACAAGCATGCCAAAGTAAGTGGCAAAGCACTTACCTCGCAATCCAAGCACAATTTCATCGCCCGGTCTCCGACTCGGGTCCCGAATATCGTTCCCTACACACAAAGTAATCATCATTCACGAATCCAAGTTAAATTTCCTATCCTCATTACTATTTCTACCAAACACCCATTTTCCCACAAACCCTAACTCTTCAATCCTAACCAAAATCTAGGTTTCAAGGTTAAAGGTTGGTAGAATCTTGTCCTATAACAAAAACCCAACTAAACCTCATACAATGTACCTATTTTCATCCCTCCATTCAGATTACAAAAGAAACACTAACCTTGTTCTTCCCTTTTTTGCGAATGTGCAGAGAATACGATGGAGAGGAAGATAATAAATGGAATGCGGGTGTTTTTTTGGTAGGTTCTTGGGTGAAATTGCTTTAGGACTGATGTTTTGAAGTGTTGGGAGGGTTTGGGACGGGTTTGAGGTGTTTTTGGTCGAACTAGCCCTTTCTTTCTCTTTGCCCGACTTAAACTCGCGTCTAATTATTTAACCTGTCAAATACATGCCAAACGGCCATGGGAAACAGCCATGGGGCCGTTCCCATTGGCCGTTCCTCATGGCTGGGAAACAAAATGGCTATGGAATGGCCACTCTGGCCGTTCCTAGGCTGTTTCGGCAATTCCTTCGGCATTTTTCTGCCGAACTCTCGTAATTTCATCGTAGAAATTCCGGGGCGTTACATGTGTGGTTAGATATTCTATGTGAATCGAATGGATATGTTTGTACTGGCATAGTCTGGTGCTATAAGGAGAAAATACATAGGCACGTCCTCGTGCTGATTTATATTTTTCCCCTACACATTATTTACTTAAAATGAATCTAAAAATTCTTACTAAGTATATTTCATACTCAGCCTCGTTTATTGATTAAATGATTATGAAGATCATAGGTAGTGGTTGTAGCTGGACATTGACAAAGGTTATCATCGTGCCAGAGCTTTACGTTAGAGGTCGGGCTCCAGAGTTCATTTTTTATATTTTAATTTGTACATGTTGTATAGCTATGTATATACACGCAATTTTTGAGTTTGATATGTTTCAAACAGATTTTGCTTCTGCTTGTGTTTTGTTTTAAAAATGTAACAGATTGGGCAACTGTTTTGAGTAAATACAACGTGTATATATTTTCTCTCTCCTCTGGTTTTAGATCTGATTTTTATATCATTTCTTAAATTATATTGTTTATTAGGGACACTGGGTTTTAAAATTGAGTCTCACACCAACAATTCCTCCCTCTACCCAAATCTCACATATCTCAACACTTTGAAAATCAAACTCTCTTACTAGTTTTCATATTATCTCTTCTATTGCTTTCATTCTTCAGGAAACGACCAGCTAAGTAATATATATTCTTCCCTCTTTTCCTCCCTTGCAGTACTAAGTCATCACCTTTGAACACATTGTAGTTAATTCTATCACCAACATATTTTTACCTTCTTGAAGTCAAATCACCTAAAGAAATTATGTTGGCTCTCGCACCAGACACAAAATTCACATCTGTAAGTGTTTTGACAATACCATTTTGGAGCTTCAGACGAACTCCTCCCTTGCCTTCAATTTTTAACTTTTCATTGCTCCCAACAGTGATGTGACTAAAATTTTCATCTTTCTGCAAAGTGTCAAAACAAATTCTATCTCTGCAAATATGAATGTCAGCAGCAGAATCCAAAATCCAAATATTATGATCTTCAACAAGATCATTTGCAGCAGCTACAAACAAATCATCATCATATTCATTAACCACATTCACTAAAGAATTGTCACTCTTATGCTTACCCTTCATCATTCCTTGAAAACTCTTAGAGTCTTGCTTAAACTGAGGGTAACGAAATTGCATGTGACCAGTCTCCTTACAATAATAGCATTCAATAGTGCTCAAGTCTCTCGACCAAGATTTTGATCTTCTATTACGATCAGCACTCCTCTTGTGATTCCTCCCTCTTTCACTGTCATCTGTTGCTACACAGAATTGAGGATTACTCTTGCTTTCTCTCATCAACCTGTCTTTGTCTTCAAAACAGTTATCACATCATTCAAATGAATAATATGCTTCCTGACTAAAATCGTTTGCATCAGTAGTTTGAAAGACCTCATTAATGACGCTAACAATAATAAAGCATGTTCTTCATCCCCAAATTTCTCACCCATATTCAACAGTTGACAAAGTAAACCATTAAACTCATTAGTGTGGTCAAGAATGTTACCTCCTTCATCCATAGGCATTTAATACAAATCCATCTTCATACACAATCAATTAGCCGAAGACTTACACACATTGGCGCTCTCCAATATATCCCACAAAACTTTAGGAGATGTCTCGTTCAACATAGTAACTTTAATTTGGGGAGCTCCTACTAACCTGATAGTGCTGACAGCTTTCTTCTGAATTGTATCCCAATTTGACTCTTTCATACTGCTAGGATTCTCCTCCAATAGAGCTATATCAAGGCCCTGTTGCACCAAATGATCTCAAATCTTGCTCTACCATAGCACGAAGTTGTCCTTTCTATTAAATAATTGAATCTCATACCTCAATGTCAAAGACAACATCCTTCTATTCTTTCTCTATTTTTCTCCCTTGATCTGAAATCTTTAGCTCTGATACTATTTGTTAAGACCCAAATCTGACAAGAACACTCATAGTAATAATAATAGAAAAAGAAAGAACAAAGAACACACAAGAATTTTAACGTGGTTCGGTCTCTTAACAATAGACCTACTCCATTATCTCCACTAAATAAAAGTTACAATTTTTGAACTCTCACAATGTTATAGTTTTTGAACGGACAAAACTATGGAAACCCTCTCACACTCACAAAAGATCAAAGCCTAAGTTATACCTCTCTAATGAACTAGATTAGGGTTTTGTAATATTCAACTACTAAGTCTTAAAGCATATTTATAAGGGGAAGACCCTTTACACTTTGAGTTATAACCGATGTGAGATATTTAGTCTCACTCTTACTCAAACTAGAATTTAGGTAGTTATCTCAACACAAGTGTAACCGATTCCCACATCTGATAGGTAGAATAATATAAAGTGGTTTATAATAATATAGACTGCGAACCTTATACAAGTTAATTGATTTTGTATTAGAGAGTTCACAACGTTTATCATTTATAAGCACACATGTGTACACAGACTCATGGACTTTAACACATTTAATATAATTGAAAAAATGCTGACTTTGGTGTACGAGATATAATCCACTCTATATATAAAAGCACTGAAATTTTCTCCACAATAATTTATGCTTTGATCAGATTCAAACATACTAACATCTTCCTAGCTAATATAACATTACTATTGATTGTTTCAACATTTTGCTTGACACTGACGAACTAATTGATCGTGCTCTCTATAAATTAAACCAACGTAGCAATGGAAATTAAACAATAACAACCATGGCTCAACCTTTGCACCAATTAGTTCTTGCCTCTTTCTTTCTTGCTCTTTCCTTCAGTGTTGCTTTCACAGCCAAGCATAGCTACCATGGCTTGAAATCTTTTCACTTTTCACTGTACGAGCAAGAAATCTTCAACAAAACTGCTTACTTATGTTTTGAGTTTGAAATCTCTTATATTTGTTGTTTTCTTCCATTCATGTAATGAACTTTGGGATGGTTATTTCTATCTTTTTTTATTGTTCATGCAAACATATCCCATACATGCATATTTCGATACTTAAAAATTAAGGTCATTCAACTTCTCATCACCGTCACTAAAATATGAAAACATAATTCCTCCTCTTTTGTTGTAAAATTTATTTCGACATATTTTGTATTATCAACTGAAAACTAATTCTAAAATATAAACGGTTCAAGCGAAATACGTTAAATATTTGTGCTAAATTAGTTCATTTAAAGAAAACACTTGGTATTGCAGAAAGATAATCGGACATGGTTAACTCAGGTGAAGGCCAAACTCTAATTATAGCCACATTTTTGTAACAACCCATCTAAATGACAAGCTGAAATCTACTACTTATAATTCAAAGTCATTTTATTAGAAAATAAGTGAGAATTTCACATTAGAGAGTTGTGGGTTGTGAAAATGATTTATAAGTGGTGTAAACTTATAACTCAATATCTTAAGATTTTGGATTAAGACGTGGGTCGGATCCACTTATGTCATTTTTATCTTCGGAAAATTACAAGAATGGATAATTTTGTGTTTGAAATGATAGGAATGTTAAGGTATGTTTGTTAATTTCTGTTTATGTCAGTTCAAGTTTTGGAAATATGAAAATGCTCAATTTTGAGTTTACAATTGTAAAAATATCAAGGTATGTTTATACATATGTTTAGTGTTCATCGTTGTTCATTATTGTTCATATGTCATGATAACAAAAAGAAACATTTTTTCATTTTAAAACCTGAAATCTAACATTCATATAATTCTGAACTAGAACACATTCAAACTCAAAAAATAATTGTTTACATAATTATCTGTTTTATCTAGTATTCTCCATTCCGTTAGGCCTATGCTCACGGCATATCTCATCATGGCTCCCGGTCCAACACATTACACCACCAGAGGGAGAACAGATTTAAGCCTAATATAAAAGGGATTCACGATATTATCAACATATTTTGCCATTAGATGAAGAGCAAATTTAAAATGTGGTGTCAAGCCAATTATGTCTTTCTTATCTAGTGTTCTATGATTCCACTAGACTCACGTCCACTATAAATCTAAGGCTTCGGTCCAACAAATTTGAAAATTTTTCCAGTGTTGAAAAAAGTTAAAACCAGTGATAATGTCAGACTTACTACGCTACAAGTTGAGTGTCGAAATCGTCAAAAGGAGTGATAATATCAGACTTCTGCGCTACAGATTAATTGTAAACCATAGTATTCTTTTAAAATTTCAAATATAACTTATAGATTATGTTATTTATATGGGTGACGATTTCTGATATAGCAACAAAATTGCAGTTGAGGGGTTTACTTTTGGGTTTTTGAGGGAGATTGGGTGGATGAAGATAAGTGTTAACGTGGCTTTTTTTGGTGAAGATAGCATGGTTGATTTGTACAGTTTGGGAATAGACGGATATGGAAAATTTGTGTAAAAGTCTGAATGTACATACGTGTGCTGGCTTATTAACATCAGAGATTGTGAATTTTTTTAGGATTAACTATACCATATGCATTATTTAGTTTTTCTTCATTGTAGCATTTTTAAAAAAAAATTCAGTATAAACTTTTTAACTGCATTTCATTTATTCTTTGCACATTATAAGTTTATGCTCCATAATATATATATATATATAAACGGATGATGTAAGTTTATTTATTAACCGAAAGAAAGCATATAAAACATTTTCTCCTTACAAAGATTCTTCTATATGTAGCCATTGAAAAATAAGAACTAATGATCCAGTTGATTAGCAACACATTCTTTTCTTGTTGTTATCATTTAACATTGATAATACAACCATGCACACATAAACAGTTTAATGTAACTATCGAATTAGGTGGAGGAGGTCATCGAGGATCAAGTGGAGGACAACCAAAGTGTGACGGAGGAGCATATAGACATGGTGCATAGGGGTCAATAGTGGTGGCGGTGTGGTGGGGGAGGACCTGGAGGAGGAGGAGGAAGAGGGCTTGACGGTGGAGGATGATTGTGATGATGATGAGTCGGTGGAAGATGGTGGTGATGATGATGAAAATATTTTATCCTTAAGGTTTTTTTTTTGACAGATTTTATCCTTAAGGTTAAGAAAGCATGTGTGATTGATTTCGTAAGTTTGCAAATAAAAAAGGAGCGGCGTGAAAACATTTGGTTTGTAAAAAGTTTGTAATTTAAAAAGTTAATATCGGTAAATATGTCATTGACCCTTTTTAATACAAAATCAATTGATTTATATAAAACTCACAACTAACATCATTAATATAAATTACTTTATACTCTTTTACTTCTATGATGTGAGACACATTACTTAGACGGCTACACTCCCTTGTTCACTTTCGTCTCCCCTCTTGATGCCATAGACCTCTTCTCCAACGTCTCTCAATCTTCCACCTCCCAATCCTATGTCTCTCGTCCTCTCCACCAACGCACCTCTCTCCTTAGTCTGTCTTTCTTGTCTCAAGGTAAGGTCATCGTTTTGTTCTTTTGTCCATTTGGTTCTTCACTATTTTAATTAAACAATAATAGAAATTTCCACATATAGGTTTGATGATTTTCTTTTTCTTCTTCTTCCTCTTCATCAGTTTCTTTCATCTTCATCTTCGATGTCTCTCCTCTCCTCTTCCATATCTCCATTTGTTTTTCTTGTGCCTCGATTGCAAGGTTTGATTTTGTAGATGTTAAATGATGGCCGAAGCACTTTGGATTATGTTGGTTCGATTTTATTAAATATTTAATAATATTAAACACTATTTTTAATAAAAACGTTTTGATAAAAAATATTTTTTTTAAAAATATGACTTAATATTATGCTTTACATATAATACTTTGTTATCTTAATAAAATACTTTTTATTGAATATATTTAATTTATTGTTAATAAAAATTTATCACTTAAAAATTAATTTTTATTTATAAATTAAAATAAATATATAAAAAGATAAAAAAATAATTTTAATTTTTTTCTTAATTCATATCTTTATTATTAAAATATTTTACAAAAATATTTTTATTAAAATTTAAAATAATCTTAAAATTAACAGTAATTTTATTTTGTAAAACACTTTTCCATGCCACGATAGTAGCAGGTGTTAGCCATAATGTTAACTGTAGTCTTAACAGTTGTCAATAACTTGTCATTTGAGTTCGTTGACATCTTAATAGGGTCATTTGCGGAAAATCATACCTCAATATGATACCAAAAAGCCATTGAGAAAAATTCAAGTTGTCGTGATTGTGCTTGAGATACTGCATCTTGCCCCAAATTGAGACATACTTGGATTTCTTGTTTATTTACCAACATTTTTGTAGACTTGTTTAAAAGACGTATAAATGTTAGACAATAAAACAAAACCTCGAAATAAAAAGAGTAAGCAGATAAAAAATATAAGAAAAATCAATCGAAGAACATAAATGATGGGATCATTCAACGAAGCATTATATTTTTTTGGTCAAGCCCTGGTATCTTCGACCCACT
>CANYCX012247436.1:0-14917 GCA_948193385.1 Breynia disticha f. nivosa | reverse complement strand
AGTTAGATGAACCATATTGGAATTTGATGTGGTTGATGATATGAATATGGTTGAAATATGTTCATGTATTTCTTTGAGAATTGTATATGGTTTGATTATGATGATTTTGTGTAAGAGTGATATGAGTTATTCATCTTGATATGAATAAGTATGCTCCTTGAAATTATATTGATTTTATGATGATGGATGATGATCATAGCATATGTTTCTTTTGATATATGTTGAGCATACTTTATATGAATATGAGTGCATTGACATTCATAGTGTTTCATTATTTGTGTAACACAAGATGAGAATGAGAAAACAGGCAAGGCCTAAGTTGATTCCGAGAGAGAGATCTCGATGCCAGTCTGGGATCGATGAATTGTGGATAGATTTCCGATGCCATACTAGTACGAGGGATAAAATAAAAAGAAAAGAAAAGAAAAGAGAAAGAAAGACCCGGGGCATCTGCATGTGATTGCATACCATTCATATGCACTTGAGCTTGGCATTCATTTGTTGCATGTTTGATTATTGATGTACGATATATGAATGCTGCAATGTTGAGCATGTGATATGTTGATATGGATTGATACCTTCTTGTGGTATATCTTATATGTTATGATGCAAACATGTGATATTAGTGTTTTGGTGAATAAACATTATTGATATGAGTAATGAAGTATGTTGGATATGTATATTGTTTTAAAGAACATGTTTGTTGTGATTTGCATAAAGAACCAAAACAAATTATGAAAATAGAATGGTAGCAAGTCCTCTTGCTACGAGCACGTCCTTGTGCTAGTTATTGATCTAGATAAATTTGTAAGAGCACGACCTCATGCCAGTTGATGACGAATCAAATCAATTTGGGGATGAAGGGATGAGTACAACCTCGTATTCATCAGCACAGTCGTGCTAACTGGACCCCTGCACTTCATCTAAACTTAAATTGTGTGTACACTTACTAAGTACTCCTATATACTCACCCCTGTTTATTGTTTTAAATGTTGTGCAGGTATAGCAGGATTATTACAGGGAGGACTCGAGCACGAAGATTACAAACATGGGTTGTTTTGCAAACGAGTTTAATGATTATGGTTTGTTCGGTTGTAAAGAGTTTTTTAAAGAAGCAACTTGGTTTGATAAATGTTGTTTACATTCATTGTAAATGTTTATAACTCTTTTATGTTTTTATATCCATGTTTATATTGAAAATGTTGAATAAAAAGTTTTTAAAATTTTGGGATTTAAAGATTAATAGAATTAATTTTTGAGTCTCACAAGGAGGCTATTTCCCATGGCCGTTCTGCTGAGAACAGCCACATGGAACGGCCAGGAGGCCGTTCCCATTGCTTTTTTGCTGAGAACAGTCGTATGGAACGGCCAGGAGGCCGTTCCCAAGGCTGTTCTACTGAGAAAAGTCGCATGGAACGGCCAGGAGGCCGTTTCCAATGGTCATTGTGGCTGCCAGAATGTTAATTAAAATGCGTGTTTCGACTTAAGAGAGAGAGAAAAATCATTTAAACACACCCCAACTCGTCCCAGCCAAGTTTTGCACGTCCCAAACCCTCTCCAAACATATCCTCACCCTGGTTAACCCAAAATCTTATCTCCTAAACTTAAGGATTTATATCTCCACCAAAAGAACTTGACCTAGACAATCTCTAAGGGTTTTCGAGCGAAATCTCAGTGAGGTAAGCTAATTTCATCTGAAAATTTTAGGTAAAATTTATGGATTTGTGTAGGGTTTTGTGGGTTTTAGTAGGGTTTCTTGTGTGGTTATGATTGGGACGTGATTTGGTAAGAATGGTAGGATTTGTGGTGATTTTAGGGTTAGGAAACTAGGGGTTTTGGGGGAAAACGGGATTTAACATGGAAATTTGGTTTGAATAGGTTTTAATGAGTAGAATGTGGTTTGTTTATGTGTAGGAGGTAGTACTCGGTGCTCAGAGCGAGGTTGAGCCTGGGACCGGTGTGCGGATTACGAGGTAAGTGCGCTTGACACTTACTTTGGAAGGTTGTACCTATCTAAGACAAAATTTAAGCAAACAAACGCTTATTGTTTTAAAATGGTAGCCATTAGGTGTGGTTAAAATACCAAAATGCTCATGAATATTTATGTGAAATGTTTAGGGATTTGTAGGATTTTGGTGATAGTTAATTGTGATACTAAAGTGTTAATGGTGAGAGTTTGCAGATGCGTTCTTGTAACAAATTGATTATATGTTGGCCTATAATGAATTGTTGGGATTGTTAGGCATAGAAGAATTATTTGTGGAAGTGTGATTTGTGTGGTTCTGTTCTTAGGAACAAATGATTTACACTATGTGACTTTAGTTGGTTTGACTAGTATGAACGTGGTTGATTCGAGTGTTTATAAATAGAATGTATTAAGTATGCTCTTATGAACATATTAACCTAAGGTTGTAAGATGTTGTTTAATGATTTGAGCATGAAGATGCTAATGTGTGCTTATGGTTGGAATACTTATCATTGAAGTGAATGAATGTAAATGTTTGCTTGAGATTATGAGTATGAATGGAAATCAATGGAAAATCGGCTCGTTTATATTGAAATAATATGTGCATTGTTCGAAAAGGATGGACTAAATATGTGGATTGAGTTGTGAAATGTTTAAGTGTTAAAATTGCTGATTAAGGTGTCCAGCGGGTATGAACGGCCATGGGAAAGGCCAAGCTGGCCCTTTCCTATGGTCGTTCCTTATATAAATGTGCTAGGAAGGGCCGAACGGCCAGGGTGAACGGCTAAGATGGTCGTTCCACTTGGTCGTTCCCCCTAATCCAGTCTATTTAAATTGGATAATTAAGAGGTGTTAATTGGTACGGTTTGGTATATGGATTGAAATGCTTGAAGAATCGTATGTTATAATGTTAAGGGTTATATGAATGGTCCGTTATGAATGAGATGGCTATGAAATATAATCTTGTATGATTATGTATGTGATTTGTGTGGAAAGATGACCTAGAGAAAAGAATAAAAGTATATGGGAATGTGTGAACGAGCAGTTTAAATGTAGTATGAACATAAGCATAAAATTTATAGTGAAAATGTTGAACTTTCTAATGTATGCTATAAGTGGTGCTTATAAGTGTGTATTATTGTGAATGTGTTGGATGATCATAAGTGTAAAGCTTGAGATCAAATGTGTATGGTTTGTGTGATATGTGATTGAGAATGATGTGGTGATTCGTGTTTACTTATCATATGCACGATATGGATGTTCCTTATTGATTATTGATGAACTCCCTTTGAGCTACATTTGGTATATGTGGGATTATGCCACGAGTTGGCCGTTATGAACATGTTGTAAAATGGAATATTGTTATGGAACATTCATGTGCAAGTGTTGTGAGAAAGTTTGAGATGAATTGCATGGAGTTGCATTCATACATACCATTATTGTGTTGGCATGAGCACGTGTATGTTCATGCATTGAGATTCGGGAGCCTATGGCCCACATGTGATAAAATGGGTGATTAGCCCAAATGTTTGAGAACACAAAAGCTTGACTCTTGGTGTTATGTTTATGCCGAGCGAGAGCTCGATGATGGGCAAGGCCCGATGACTTATGAAAAAATAGGGGATTAGCCCAATTGTGAGAAAAATGGGGGAATTAGCCCAATTGTGATTTGATGCTGAGTGAGAGCTCGATGTCGGGCCAGTCCTGATGGTTTGATGCCGAGCGAGAGCTCAATGATTTGATGTCGGGCTAGACTCGATGTTTCAGACCCCGGGGTACATATATGTGGACAATGCATTAGCATTGCACTTGCATTCATTACGCATACGTGTGGATTGCCTGAGTATGAATGCATGATGGTTATGATATTAAATAGACTTGTGGCCGAACATATGTGTGTTGGTTTAGTGATGTAGATTGTGTTAAAATTGTATGGTTATGCATTGTTGTGAATTGTGATCCAATGATTTGTGATTGAATGATACGTGCTCCTGAATGAGCTTGATAAACGAGATTGTGTTTATGTTTTATGTGCAATTGAATACGTTGTGGGATTTGATGTTGAATTGCTTAGATTGATGGCATGATGAGGCCTATGTTTTAAAAGATGGTAATATGTGTTATAGTGGTAAAATGCTAAATGATATGACTTGATTGTGATTCTGATTTTATGGGAGATGTATGAATGTGATTATGCTTTGGATATAATTATAACTGTGTGGAGGTTAGGTCATGGAGGCCAAAGGTTCCCCTGTGCATTCAGCATAATAAGCATAGAGATTCACTTACTGAGTATTTCTATGTACTCACCCTTTATTTTATTGTGTATATGTGTGAAGAGTGACAGGTATACGGGAAGACTATCCGGCAGGGCTAGCGGTGTGATACTTTTTGAAGGTCGAGCTCCATTGGGTTTTGGTTGTGTTGTCTTTACATGCATGTATAACTTTAGTATTTATGAAAATTACAAACATGGCATGTAAATGGATTTCCATTTGCTTTTGCATTTCTAATTATTGTTTAGTGTATGACATTTATTAACGTGTTCGGGAAATTAATTATCTAGTTTTCTCTCTTGCATGATTTATGTTTTTAAAAGAAAAAAAATATAGTGCGAATTTCAAGGATTAATCAAAAATGAGTTTTGCAAAAATTGGCGTCACAGTGATTGATTGAGAATTCATTGGAATTGGAATATGTGATGAAAGAAAAGAGATTTGGAGCATGTATGGGAATTTTCTTCATAGCAAGTATGGAAATTACTGTAAGTGGGATTTCATTTACTCCGTACAAGTTTGAGTATTTGAATGGTATGCTTCGTGATATGAACTTAATGATAAATGAAGTAGCTTGATGATTAAATGGTGTTTGGTATGGAAATACTAAATTTAAATAAGAGTAGGTGTCCTCACTTACTTGAGATAGTTCCATATCTTTAGATGGAATGCATAAACATAAATATGAAGGATTTGTGAATAATCCGAGAGGTATTATGCGATAGGAAATAATTAAATAAGTTTGAATAAAGCCTTATGAAACATATGTAAGTGAGATTATAAGTGTCATTACACTTATCCTAGTTATATTAAGAACGAAATGTTCTTACAAATTGTAAATGCATAATACGAAAGAAGCTAAGAAAACATAAATGAAAGATAGGTCTGAAAGACTTGAATGTGATCCTGTGTGGATATTCCTTTGTGATTAGTATCTGTATGATACGATTGAATGAATGAGCGGTGTGCGATTATAACCCTGTGTGGATTGATATTGTGCTCTGTGTGGGCATTGTTGTGTGCGGATATGAATGACCTTCATATTGATTTCATTCATACATTTGCATATCGCATATTTGTGTGACACGAGCCTGTGTGGCGAGCCTATGTGGCGTCTATAATGATTATTCCTGTGTGGATTAAAGGACTGAGCTATGTGTTGTCCTGGACTGAGCTGTTTGTGGTCCGAAACCTCTCCTGTGTGGTATAGAGGTATTCTTTGAGGACTGAGCTGTGTGCCGTCTGGAACCCAGGTCATCCTGTGTGGATTTACATTAGCAGTTAACATTGCATACATTTGCATTCATATAATGCTAGGATTTCCTGTGTGGATTATGAATATTTGTGTGATATAGAACCTGTGTAGTTCGTGATTGTTGTGTGCTATCCTGTGTGGATGTTATTTTCGTAAGTTGATCTGTGTGATCAAGATTACTGTGTCCTGATTTAGCTATGTGCCTATATGTATTGTATGTGGTTTACCTTGAGTAGGTGCTTCGGATTATACATATCATATTTTCAATTGTATAGGCTGTGTGCCAAAATGATATAATTCTGTGTGAATATTTAAAGGAAATGGTCTATGGAAGCAAATGAACTAAGGTATAGTTGTTGTGTGCAAAGTTACCTAAAAATAGAAATCAGATAGGAATTTTCGTACCTCAACACGCCCTCGTGTTGAACAACACGTCTTCGTGCTGGATATGGAATCTAGATAAATGATATAAGCATGACATCGTGTTCAATGGAGGCACGCCCGTGTCTACTAGGAAATCAGGGATGAAAATGTCCTCGTGTTTATCGAGCATGCCCCGTGCTGACTGGAATTTCCCTTGTACAACATTTTAACGACGTTTTGTTTACTACTTACTGAGTATTTTATATACTCACTCCTTTTGGTTGTTTTAATGTTGTGCAGGTTTAGCAGGATTCACGAGGAGGAGTCGAGCACGTGTTTAGCAAACCGAATTATTTGTGAAAGAGTTTGAAAAAAATGTAATTTGTTTTGATGACTTTTATTAAAGTTCATTGTATTTTTTATAACTCTTTTTATTATCCGTGTTTTACGAGATAATGGAAATGGTTTAGAAAATAATATTTTAAAAGTGAGTTCAAATTGGGGATAATATTTAAAAATTTGAGCTCCACATTTTATTTAATTTTTACGTGTGTTTGTATATATATTAAGATTTATGACTTGGATTTTTTCAATAGGCACGTGCCAATTCGCACTTAGTCAACAGTCTTCAGAAGGTGGCATGAACATGCAAGACCAGTGTGAGGCCTACATGGAGGCTGCAGGCAGTGTCAGACCTAGAGGGTCAGTTTTTAGCATGAGGGATGCTGCTTCTATTTTTTTGTCGAGTAGATTCACAACCCACAATAAGACAGCACATGTGTCATGGTGATCAACCGGGAGAACCAATAGCTCCATACTCGCGTCGACATGTTAGAGCATTACAGTAGGACTTTAATCGATGCTTTTGGATATGCAGTAGCAGATGGAGCTATAATTTTCCCATTCACACATAGATGCTGATGGGTCTTCATCTCAGCAGCCACCTCCACCTCCGCCCACCTCGTAGTATAGTTACTTTATGTGTACTTTTTACTATTTGTACGAATATTTTACGATTTATACTTTTATATATTATATTATATTTTATTATTTCAATTTAATTTCTTTCATAATTTATTTTAATAATTAATTAAAAATATTTTTTTTAGTTCGACATTTAGCGTCCACTTGGACACCAAATATTTAGCATCCACGTAGACTCTAGATAATTTCGCATCCACGTGGACACTAAGCATTTAGTGTCCACATGGACACTAGACCATTTAGCGTCCACATGGGCGCTATTTAACGTCTATGTGGATGCTAAAAGTTTTTAGCGTCCAAATTTTGGATGCTAAATGGATTTAACGTCCAAAATTATGCATTTAGCATCCAAAAGGTTGGACACTAAATGCATAATTTTTTGTAGTGAAAGCATTAATTGAATTCATTTATGTGATGTGAGTAATGGATGAATAGAATGAGATGTGCATGTATGTTAAGTTTGAATGAGTTTGGTGATTTAAAAGAATGTTATTTAAGTCTTGGTATGATTAGCTATGTTGTGAGTTTGATTATCCTTATGACATGTTGTATTGGACATGTATTTAGAATGTACTATGTGTGTGTTGTAAGTGAGTGATGAGTGTGATAAGATGTGCATGTGATTTAAGTTGAGTGTAATTGGTGAGTAAATGTTATGAAGTTATGATATGGACTAATAGATTCAGCTTTATGAGTATTTTCATGTCATGTTGTGGTGTGGGTATGTGTAAGTTGTAGTAAACCGTTGGGTTGATGAGGAACTTGAGTTTCTGAATGGGGCTGATGTTAACTAACATATGTTATTGGGGTCATAATGTACGTTAGTCGTAGGATAATTGTGTAGGGTGCATGTTGGGACACTATGCTAAGAATAATGCACATTATCATTTTAATACCGTAGGTATTATCTGGGAATTCCTTTAGTAATGCATGTTACTGTAAGCAGCAACATACATTACCCAGTCATGCTGGTATTATCCCTGCTTAAAGAAGAGTCTCCTGATGAATTTTATATGAATAATGGATGGTAATCATAAATAAACAAACTCTGAATGATGAACGAATGAACGATTGTACTAAAATTTATATGGTTAGGTAAGCATCGTGAGGGACATGCACTTAGTGAGTTAAATAATCACTACATTTGTTTGTTTGTTGTTATGAAAAGATTTGGAAGGATGCCCCGTAGACTGACAACTCTATGATTTTTGGGACACTTCGGATTGACACTGGTAGGGTAGGTATTCATCTAACTCCTTTTTGTTTTTCCCAAAAAAGCAAAATATTATATTTGAATCATGTCATGTTAGCATTTGATTTTTTTTCACCTGCCATGTAGGCACTTTTTCAAACCACATTAGGTTTGTGTATATTTTGTATAATCCATATATTTTCTCTTACAAATTTCCACTTAAAGTAAGTATATCCTTTGTTGTTGACGCTTGAATTTATCCTTCTGTGATGGAAAATGTTTATTTCATATTTTACAAAAAATTTATTTAAAATATCTTAGAGGTTATTACAAATGAGAAAATATGAAATTAAATTCGAGCATCAAACCACTTATGTTTTTCTTTCTTCTTAATTTTCCTACAAATGATATTCCAAAAACTTCTTCTTTTTTAATGTGGACAATGAAGAATGAGATATGAATGTGCATATATTAATGTATATTTAAACCTAGTATTTTTATTAGAATATTTTCTTTTAAAATATTCGTGTAATTTTCCCTTTATTTGTTTATTAAAGTAAATGCTATCTAAATAACAGGAAGAACATGACTTACTTCTTCTTGACGCTGCAAAAAATATATTACACCAAGAGCCAGCTCCACTCCTTCCTTCACGGAATCGTTCTGGTTGTCTTTCCCATGAGTATACGTAAGTATACTGGGTATAAGCATTATCTGCCTATCTATCAGATGTTGTATTTTAGATAGGGAAATTATAGAGAAAACTCACTCATTTCCTCTCTCTACAAAAAAAACTCACACATTTCTCACTCTTTCAACTTATGAAAGAGACTCTTTCTAAGAGTTATGAAACGGAGGTTAAGAATAAATCAGTTTTTATACTTTATAAAGTCTTTTCTATATGCCATTTTCCCCCATATTAAGTCAAGGGTGAACTTATTAATAACCACTACCACATAATGTTCTTAGTGGTTTGTGTTATTAATATTCAATATCTCTCACTCACACATGACGAGACATTCTCTCATTTGTGCTAATAGTCAACACTATTTACAATACATCTTCCCTCGAGGTCGTGCAATCATTCCACAATTAAGGATTGCTCTTTGAAGCACCCCTCTTTTGCTTCTCCTTCGGCTCAACGTTACTTACTCATAATTCAATTCCATGATCACTAGCTTTAGTCTCATTTTGATCTCACGAATATTCAAATATACTTCTACCTTTTCCTAGAAAAAGTAGTGAGTTCAAATATAATATGTTTCTCAAGTGACATGTCACTAAAAAGAACCTCCTCTTAGTAAATAACTTTCCACCATACGTTTAATGTTTAATTGATAAAGTCCTTTTTTGTCTGTTCATTGCTAACGCAGCCTTATTGAGGGGTTCTTATCAAATTAATCAATTAAATATATGCTTCCTATTTAGAAGAGTATTAAGGGTGAATTAGAGTTATCAACTTTGTATGGGTCTCACAGTAGGAAAGTTTAGATCAATTTTATTCTCTTTCCATCCCTTGTTTGGCTTATAAACATATTACACAAATATTTCATATTTTTCAATCCACTTAGGACATATGTTTCATTTAACACTATGTGAAATCAATAGTCACCTAATGCATCAAGGCATTATTACTTTTTTCCTCTTTTAATCCATATACCAGGTAGCTTTCGGTAATTATTGAGTAGTGGATGCTCTTACTTATCTTACATTCTAACATATGAAAGCACAATTCATATTAAGAATTCTATCCATGTGAGAGGATTAATTCTGACAACATACTGAACTATACTTAATAATTCTTATATATTATGTTATATGTCCATAAACATATGGCACATTTACACTCAAGAAACAAATATCTTTCCACATGAGATTTTTAAACAAACAAACGGGTCTAGCTTTAAAATCTCTCGTGGTTTTATAAATGAACTCTAAATTCATAATTCCTTGTGCAATCAAGTCCCCACAACTTAAATGATACTTGATTTTGAGTATCTTCTTTAACTTATCGATTATGGCTATCTACATAGATTGTCATAAATATTTGAGGTATTTGGATCTTAGATGGAACATAAACCAGCCTTTCTAAACTCCTCTTTGTATTATAGTTCTAACATCCATATGTGGAAATTGTTTCTTACTTTTTGTCTCTTCTGTTTAAGTAAGAATAAAGGAATTTATTTCCATCGTAGATCCTTTTAACATTAAAATCCGCACACTTTAATGTTTCATAAGTATCTCTCATTCTACTTCCTCTAAGCCTTCTTATGGATTAGCATTATCTAACTTCAGCTAAGCTTTTAGCCTAGTATATTTCTTCTCTTGTACAAAACAAGCTTTATAACTAATACTACAAGTCACTCTTATACTTAACAAGATGTACTATATATATATATATATATATAAAGTAAGTTACTTAACAACTTTCTCTATGTCATCATTTATCGATACAATTTTATTACTAAGAAGCTAAATCTCAAAAATAAATCTTTCTTAAAATCTCATTTTCAAGACCAAATTGTATGTCATTCAAACTACACACTTTGGTCAAATCTAGACATATGTGTCACTTATACATAACTAGTATGAAAAATACCAATCTCTCTCTAACTCACAAAGTTTAAACAGTCTAATGTTTTGCAACTTTGTACTATAAGACACACAATGTTCTAATACTTATATCTCATATTTTAAATCTCCATATGAAATTAATGAATCTTGAGATTAATATAGTCCTCTTGACTAAATCTCTTTGAGATAAATCTTAAAACAAGTTAAAAGATCTCACAAATTCTTTTCAACTTTATTGTACAAAGTCAATTGTGATTATTAATGCTCTCATTAAACTTTTCACATTTGATTTTGTATCCAACTTGATCCTAATAGGTCTTTACCTTTCAGGCTGATCATTTTAGTACTTATAAAAACTTCAATCAAGCTAACATCAATTTTGTTCTAATTGCTTTGGTTAGATCAACTAGTACTCAACCTTCTTTTTGATATAACAAATGTTACATTCTAATTATGTTAGGTCAAGAATATATAAATAGGATGAGATAGCTTCTACAGCTTATTCTTAACTAATAGAGTTACTAAAAGGACCACAAATAATTCATTACTTAAATGTTGTCATGATATGTTTCCTTTTATAACTGCATGATTCCAAAAACCTAAAAGACATGCTACAAAAGCATTTATCTTTACATTTAAAACACTCTCATCGGGATTAAGCTTTAAAACTCCTGGTGAAGTTACCAAGCTACTAGGAATAAGTTCTAAAACTCAAAAATTCTCAATTTCAAAAACTCAAAAACTTTCACATGAGTAAAGAACTCTTAGCTCCCACAGGAATTAACTTCCATTAAAGTCAAGATCAAGCATTCACAATTACGGAAGATGCTAAGATAATATTTAACCAAAAACAAATATGGTCAATACTTTCTTTCACACACATCAATTTCTTTTCTCTTACTTCAATCTTCTAATTCTCCCACACAAAAGGACCGATCATGAAGAAAAATAGACCTAATTCCTCATAAAAAAAATGGGTGTACCAATTTTATCCCGAATTAGCAATCCATTCACAAAGAATTGATTACCTATGTTTGTTACTTACCCAACTTTATATGAAGCTATTCATAACATCCAATAAGAAAGTATATACTTATGATACAACTCAGTATCTGACACAAAATACTCCACATAGTATTTTAGTCCCTTACTAAAGTTTATATGTTCATTAGAAATATATCTTATGGAAACAAGTAGTTAAGTAATTCTCATTACTTATCCATAAAACTTCACAAGATGTGCAAGCAACAATCTCTGAGGATATTTTCAAGATCATGTGGCGTGAGCCAACGTATATGTGAAACCCCAAAATTCATTTTCATTTTTAATTAAATAAATAAAAAGGCACTCATTTTTTTCATTTTGGAAGACACATAAGTACACAAGGAAAGAAATAGAAATCCCCCAACATGCTATGTAAAACATGTAAAGTATCCAAAATGAGCAAATATTTATGCAAAAAACGTGGCATAAGATACAAAAAATATGGTGTATCTAACTATGCTTAAATGCATAGTTACAAAACATCTTTCCCAAAATTTTAGAGCTGTCGACCTAATCGTCAATACTGCACTCTACGAATCCGCCGCGAGTCTCCTAATACTTGCTACCTACTAATGCTCTGTATTACATACATTTAAACACAAATGATGTGAGTAATTCAACCCAGTAAGTACACTTACAACACTTACCAAGTTATGTAGTGTATAGATACTCGTTCGTTTTAGTATCTTATGTACATCAAGGAAAGGATTGAAGCTTCTTTTATTTAAGTTCAGATCATTTTATCATTATTCAAAAAATACCCAGGAAACATGGGGCATGCCGACTAGCACGACCACCGTGCTCTTCTCAGCAAATAAACGGTGGTCTGGCACGAGCCCGTGTTGACCAGCACGGGGGTCAGGCCACCCTTTTGAAATCCAGACAGTAGCCCAACACGATCACCGTGCCTCACAGCATGATGGCGTGCCAACAACTTGGCATGCTAGTGGCCTGGCACAACGTCATGCCTAGTGACACGACCATCGTGCCGGCCTTCTGGAACTTTCATTTCACAACATCAAATAAGGCACATTTCATCACACATACAAACAACAATCTAGAACTTTTCCAGCAGTATGCATCATATCCAACCAGTTTTCTATCACATTTAACACATCTTTTTAACCTTTCCATTTTGCAACCATCAATCTATAATGTCAATTAATCACATTATCATACAATACAATCCACTAAGCTCACATATTACAACCATAATCATTCAACATATCATACTCATAAATAATCACACGATACAATGCACTATGGATGCTAATGCAATCACACAATGCATGGCCCGAGGGCTTCCTCTTCCATTTACGGCCTAAGAGCTCTCGCCCTCTTTTTCGAATATTTCACGAGCTCGAGCTCTTATTTCATTTTACAGCCTCGAGCTCCCTTTCTTTTCCTTTTTTAATCACACTAGAGCTCTCGCCCTATTTTCCTTTTCCTTTTATGACCTTGAGCTCTCGCTCACATTTTCGGGCCAATTCCCCCATACTTTTCATTACGGCCAATGCCACGCAATGATTATGCAACATGTAATGTAACAATGTTCACAATTACGGCCACATCTCATAACAACTCAATTATGTCAACATACCACAATCTATCCTCAATTCTCACCCATTGCAAAGTTCCATACAACATCATACCATGCCATTCATGCACCAAAACAAGTCCATTTCATGCAACTCACTAAACACAATACCATGCATTCTTTCAACCATAAATATGTTCTTAATTCAAGATCACATTACAATTCTCTTCTTCAAAATAACCATCACATATTCAACCCCATTAAAGCACATAACTTGGCATTCCATTCAATAATTTATAATCGCATTTAACATCCACATTGCCATGTAACATACATTAATCATTCCTTCTTCCAATTCAATACACACAAATCAATTCACTTCCTTAAACCACATTCATTTCATCATACAATTATACCAAGAAAAGTTAACCATATAAATACAAGACATACCAAGGTAAGTGTGTTTCAATACACTTACCTCAAAATCCGTGAAGTCGCGTGCTTGGCACTCAACCTTGGCTGGGGTTCTGATTTCCATCTCCTACACATTTTTCATTCCAAATTCGTATCAAACACTATCTAACATAACCAATTTATTAATTAACCCTTAACTAATTTAAACTCCCAAAATCCTCAAAAAACTCATTCAAAATCCCCCTTCCTATTAAACCCTAAATATTCACCACACTCACTAACTATTCACATCCTAACAAGTTTCCCAACCTAAATCGTCACTAAACTTGATTTTATTCACAATATCCATCAATTTCCTACAAATTCGTAACATGCATGAACCC
Organism: Breynia disticha f. nivosa; assembly: GCA_948193385.1. Taxonomy (NCBI): domain Eukaryota; kingdom Viridiplantae; phylum Streptophyta; class Magnoliopsida; order Malpighiales; family Phyllanthaceae; genus Breynia; species Breynia disticha. The sequence goes on along the minus strand of CANYCX012247436.1, from coordinate 929 downwards.
TAATTCAGATTTTTCACATAAATAGAGGTCTAAGACATTACCTTAGTGTTTTAGCTCCCCAAATCGTAAGAAACTCCCCTCTTTTTGCTAGAAACCAACCACTATCAAAACTAGGGTTTTGGAAACATTTGGGGTGTGTTTTTGAGCTTCTCTTTTAACTCCAAATGAGTCATTTCGCATGTTTAGACGGGCACGCACCTCGAAATGCTAGTGCGAGGACCGTGTTTCTTGTTTTCACACACGCCATAGGCACAACTCGTGCTCTAATTTGTGCTATTCATTTCTAGCACAGTGGAATTAGCATAGCCCGTGCCCAGCCTGTGACCCCCGAATTTAAATATCATCCACGTATACTTCCCTCCTACGAATGATACTTAAACATGGAAATCAAAGTTGAATTTGAAATAAAATAAATTAACAGTACAAGTTGGTGAAGTAAGGTTCAAAACATTCAAATTCTTTTCACACATAGATACATATATGTACCAAATCAAGTTACAAAATGTCACTAGGTTATAAAGGAAACAAGATTCCTATTGAATCTATTTTCAATTATAAAAATGCCAAAATACATATCTATTGAATATAACATTATCATGTACATAGCTCAATCCTAAACCAAAACATATATCCTGCACACCTTGGTTTCTTTTGGTATCAACCTCCAAAATCCAAGCTTCACACCTTAACTCGATCAAAATAACTTTCTAACGTCCTACCGAGCGTTACAGGCAATAAATGCGTGAGTTATACTTAGTAAGTAACATAACCTTCAAAGGTCGACTTCATTCAATGACATGCAATTCCAAGCATAACATTTCAGTTAACATACAACATCTTCCATTAAATAGATAATTCCATCTGTGAATTTCCTTGCTCATTAACATTACAAGTAATTGGTGGACAGATTGCCCATTTCGATCGTGGTT
>CANYCX012247245.1:0-10758 GCA_948193385.1 Breynia disticha f. nivosa | reverse complement strand
CAACGGATTTCGTCTCAACGGAAGCAGACGAAAAAACAAGCCTCGTCGAGCCGCAGAGGCAGGAGTTGAGTGCAAGTAAATCTTTGGTTCCATTTGTTTCTTTGTTTATTGTTTCAATTATCTTTCCGGCAGTTCTTCATCCTCGATACCTGTCCATTGAATTTTGAACTCTTGCTACTGGCTACCGATATTTACTTGCTGTAATTTTTGATGATTCTATCATGTTTATACATCACCATCTTCCTCTGTTTCAAGGATAATACATGCTTGCCTAGGCTGTTGTTTTCCGATAAAGTCATCACACGAATTTGGAGAGACGGTGAAACCATGTTCCGAGGAGGAACCCTACAATTGAACACTGTTAGAATTAATTATCACAAAGAAAGAGCAAAAACTGAACAGAGACTGTCATTCTTCCTATCCACAGTGAAAGTCAGTACTTCCAAAACCCGTTTATCGATAGGAAATAGGGATGACAAAAAAAACTCATATTCTTGGAGATTGATCTGTTCAATCTGAATGGGGTAGGTTTTTCAATGTTTAACGGGGAATGAGGCAACTTAAAACTAAAAAAGGGCACGGAGGTGGGGTTCGTATTTAGTACGCCCGTCCCATTTTCCGCCCTAAACTCGTCTCGCTATAAAAAATAAGAAATATATATATATATATATATATATATATATATTATGTTTTGTTTAAGTATTTTCCCATAAAAAGTATAATCTAAGCATTGCACTTTATTCTTGATTTACATGTTGATTATATTATGAATTATATATTTTATAATATAATAATTACTAAAGAAATATATATTTTATAAATAAAAAAAAATTATATTTTCAAAAGACGGGGTGGGACAGAGACGTGTTTCATATTTTTTGAGCAGGACGGATGTGGTATCAATTTCATAATTCAATGGGTCATGGGATAGAAGGGGAAAGAAAAAAATATTGCAGAGAGACCATAATCTACCTCCGACCCGATCCATTGTCATTCCTAGAAATCCTAAACAATCATGATATAGATATTCATGACATTATATTTCGGTAAATAAGTGATGCATATTAACTAATACTCTTAAGTTATTTTTAATGATCTATAGCATTAAAAGTTTACAAATGAGTGCATTTTAGAAAACATATAAATTGTGGTTATTGATGACAACTAGAGATGACATTTGAACTCGAAAATTATGAGTAATCCGTTTTCGTTTCTATTTTGATCGGAGAATTTCGGTTTGACCAAGTGCATGTACAGGAATGGAAATTCCTCGATAAAAAGTTTGCGAACGGGGCAGGGATAAAACTCACTTCCGTACCCGTACCCGTACCCGTTCAAACAAGAATTCCCAAGACAAAATTCGGGGGCGGGCCAGGGATGGAACTCACTCCATTCTCGCGCAGAATTCCCGTCCCAATTGGAGTCCTCGTCTTCGTTAGAAATACCTGTATACATATATCTTATTATTATATATATATTATTATTTTTATTAAATATTATATTCTACATAGTAAACTCTAATTTGTATATATCTAAAATACCATTTTTAACAAAAATAGAGGCAAAAATGGGGATGTATATTAAGTTTCGAGTACAAAAACGGAGAAACGGAGAAAGAAGTCCTAGAGATCCCGTCTCGTTGCCATATTTGACAACTGTGTATATATTCCTTTATCCATATATAGAGATCCAATTGCAGGTCGGAACACACAAAACGAGACAAACCATGGGAATTGAAACCACTATCTTCATAACTCTCCTCCTCCTCCTTGGTTCAGTCGTCAGAAGCACTAATGCAGCAACTAACTCCACCTCCGATGACATTAATCGAGCCAGTTTACCCCAAGGATTCGTCTTCGGAACTGCATCATCGGCCTATCAGGTGATCATCAAGATATAAAGTTTAATTATTTCTCCACCTCTCAAATTCCTTTCATCTGAGACATATACATACTTTAAAGATGGAAACGAATGAGTGGCCGCCTTATCTTGTTATGTCTACTCTTATAATCCTGTTATGCGTAAATTTCTGGATCGGTCAATGTATACACTTTTCCTTTAATGTTTAGTATGAAGGTGCAGCAGCTAAAGATGCGAAAGGACCTAGCATCTGGGATGAATACACTCGTAAATATCCAGGTTTCTCTCTCTTTATTTCTTCAATCTTCTTTCTTTCTTTCACAGCCATGGATACATGATAATAAATTTAACACTTTCCACTAAATTTGAACTTAAAAACAAGCTGAAATGCAGGATAAGTTACTGACATAGTTGAGTTATCATATAATTTGTAGCTTATAATTAATTAAATTGATTTTGGATTAACCCTAACACTATTGAAATCGAAAGAAATGTAGGTGTTCAGAGTAAACTATCAAGTTGGATTCAGATTACTTAAGCTGCTAAATTTTCATTGATCATAAAGTTCGCGTAAGAACATTCGTTACGCAACACTTCCGACTAAAAAATTGTCAATATTTGTAGATGATGATACCAAAACGGGTTCATTTTCTTCTGTGCAGGTTCATGAATCCACTGATATATGGTGACTATCCATACTCAATGAGATATTTAGTGGGAAAACGACTGCCTAAATTTTCAAAGGAATAATCAAAGATGGTGAAATTCTCATTCGATTTCATTGCTTTAAATTACTATACATCTAGCTACGCAGCCAACATGCCTCCTGTTAATCCCATTAATGCAACTTACCCAACTGATTCTCTTGTTTCTCTTACAAGTAAGCTCCCACTCAAATTTTTTTCATATCGGTAGTAAAGGTGTAAATCGATTCCAAATCTTCGGTTCGATTCGGAATCGACAATTTATGGTTCTATAAACCATGAAACCGAAACAAGATTTAGTCGATTTGCGATGGTTCAGTTTCGATTCTAGTTCAACTGTTCGGGTTCAATTTTCCTTCAAAAATTAACCGAACCACCGGTTCACGGTTCCATGAACCATGGAACCGAAACAAGTCATGACAGGTTCCGAAAAGGAACTGGTAGTTCGCAACCGACTGTTTCGGTTTCAGTTTGTCGGTTCCGATTCAGCTTTTACACCTCTAGTCGTTATATAATATACATACATATTTAAGTATAATGAACTTGAATTTTTATAAAATTTTCATTCGTTTTATGCACAGTTGAACGAAATGGGATTCCCATTGGTCCTCAGGTTTGTATCAATTCAGAATCAATTAAATTCGTTAACGTTAATGAACAGACTAGTCAAATTCATCCCTTAGCTTCTGCAAGTTCATTGTCCCAGACGTCACCGTGGCTTCAAAAGAAACTGGCGGCCCTAGTCGCCCCCCAGATGGCAACTCATCTGTGCCTCTTGAAGATTTAATGGACGCTAACCATCAATTTCCCTCACTTGGTGAAGCAGCAAAACGGGGAAACAAGAAAGGAAAGTGGAGTGTTCCTCATTCCCCTGAAGTGGAAATTCCTCAACCCCATCTTGAATCCCCAGGAAAGCGTAAGATCCCCTCCTTTAAGGAAACCCTTATGGGTCCTCTTGATGAGCCGATGCCAGAAGCACCATCTGACTGTGAGGATATAGACGGGTGGGATGATGACTTTGAAGAGGAAGATGAAGATCCTGAGTGTCCGGTAGTGATTTTAAGTAAGGAAGAATATAGATCTATGTGTAAGCCATGGCGGAAAGCCCTTATTGTCAAGATCCTAGGATGCAACATCGGATTCAATATCATCAAAAATCGGATTCTGAGTTTGTGGAAGCCAAAGGGCCGTATGATTATTACCGATGTAGGGAATAACTACTATGTGATCCGCCTTGGTAATGATGAAGACTATGACACTGCCTTGTATGGTGGTCCTTGGCTAGTGGCTGACCACTACCTAACAGTGCAAAGATGGTTCCCATCTTTTGATCCAGAAACAGATTCTCTCAGAAAGGTTGCAGTTTGGATTCGTGTACCCAAGCTCCCAGTTCAATACTTTAATAAAACGTTCCTTGCGAGAGTTGGGGATCGGATTGGAAGGACATTGAGAGTTGATGAAACCACACTTGAAGTTTCACGAGGTCAGTATGCCAGAGTCAGTGTGGAAGTTGACATCGACAAACCTTTGGTCGCCAAGTTTCGCTTTCGCAATCGTATCAGGCCGGTTGAGTATGAAGGTCTACACTTGATTTGCTTCCAATGTGGTCGATATGGGCACAAGACTGAAACCTGTCCTGATTCTGAAAACCAGCAATCGGAAAATAGCAAAGCGGATGAGAGACCTCCCGAAGTGGTCATGGTGGACACAGTTGCTCAAATTCGACCAGAGCTATGTAGTGCCTATGGTCAATGGATGATAGCCCAGAATCGTAGACGTAAGCCTTTGGTTCATAAAGGTCAGATTCCAATAGAGGTACCCAAAACTGTATCTAATCCCACCCTTGAAGACCTTGCAGCGACAAAATCCCTGAAGCCACAGATTATCCTTCATAAGCAGTCTCTATTAACCAAAGACTTCCAGTCAGATTCCCGCTTCTCCGCTATAGCTAATCTGGAAGAGGCGTTCCAAACCGAAGATATAAACGCAATCCAACCAAAGACTCTAACTCAAGAAGCCAACACATCATCTATTATCCCACTCATTGCGACTAATGCTTCTAAAACCAAGTCCAATGAGCCAATCACTAAGGAAAAGTCATCCAGGAAAAGCACAAATAAAGAAAATTTTCCCCCAAGCACTACAGCAAAGATGGTTGGACCCAGTGCAGACACGTTCAAAGCAGTTGTTCAAAAGAAGCAAGTCAATGCCGGAAGTCCTAAAGCCCCCATAGTCATTTCATCACTTGCTGAAATATCCAATAGAAAGCTTATTAAAGACTCTGCTAACATTGAGCATCAAGCCTCAACCAACATAAGCCAATCCATACAGGCAGCCTCACTTCACTCGTCACCAATTCCTCCACCAACTCAACCAACTCAACCACCAACTCTCAGCTACTCACAATGCCCCAATGATCCACGGTATTTACAAGCAACAGACTCTCGAGGTGATGATTCTACAAGTCCCCTTCCATCTTGTTCTCATGCTAACTCAGAAACTTCTAAAACAGATGAGCAGAGTAATGTGCCTACAAGACTAGTGTTAAACAGATCTGGCGCAACTGCACCCTAAAGCTAAGTGCTCATTTCCCAACTATCTTCCTTTATATTATTATGATTTTAATCTGGAATTGTAGAGGAAGTTCAAGCATGAGATTTAAAGCTATCTGTAAAGACATGACACGAGTCTATAGACCTACGGTACTGGTGCTAATTGAAACCTGGGTTAGTGGTAGTAGAGCAGATGTTATAATCAAGGATTTGGGTTTTGCATTCAACATTAGGGAAGAAGCTGTTGGTTTTTCAGGTGGTATTTGGATCCTATGGTCCAATCCAAACTTGTCTGTAGAAGTGGTTCTGCAAAATAGGCAACTTATTCATACTTACATGAAGTTGGGAGATATCTCGTGCTTCTTTACAGCAGTTTACGGAAGCCCGATGCCTTGTAAACGTCTTGAGCTTTGGCATTCCATTCGCCAAATCCATGCTACTATCACAGACAAATGGGTTCTTGCCGGGGATTTTAACTCCATGCTTAGACAGAATGACAAAAAAGGGGGGAATATTTTATCTCACCACGCAACTCGGGAATTCAATAATTGTATACAGGACTGTAATCTTATCGAACTGGAAGTCAGGGGCCCTTACTTTACCTGGGAGCGAGCAGGAATACTATAGAGGATTGACTGGATACTTTGTAACGATAGCTGGAAACTAAGTTACCCTTCATCGCTAGTGGAGCATTTACCAAGGATTAAATCAGATCACCGTCCCATCATGTTTTGCTTAAATCCTATCAGGAGATCCACTCAACCCAGACCTTTTAGGTTCCTCTCAGCCTGGGTTTTAGACGACCAATTTAGTAATATAGTGCAGGCCGCGTGGCAGTCATCGACACCATTTCCCGAAAGACTATCTAATTTTGTGGAGTTAGCTGGTGAATGGAATAAAACCCATTTTGGCAATATATTTTACAAGAAGCAAAAACTTCTAAACCGTTTGCAAGGTTTGCAACGGGTACTGGAGCACTCTCACCCTAAACAACTGATTGAAGTGGAAAAGGATATCCGAAAGGAACTTGAACTCATCAGCTTACAAGAGGAGATCTTCTGGAAACAGAAATGCAGAGACAACTGGCTGGCATTAGGGGATTAGAATACTGCGTATTTCCACAAATCGGCAATTATAAAGCAGAATAGAAGAAGGGTATTGTCATTATTTGATTCCTTGGCAGTACGTATCACGGATTCAGAGGCACTTAAACAAATGGCAGTGTGTTTTTTCCAGAACTTGTATACTGAAGAGGGGGGCCAACATCCATCTAATTTGGCAGCATCGTTTTCGAGAGTTGATTCCCAGAGCCTGTTATCCTTGGTCAACCTACCTACTGAAAAGGAGACCCTCCAAGCGATTCACTATATGAAAGGGTTTAAAGCACTAGGTCCAGACGGTATTTCAGCAGTCTTCTATCAGAGCCAATGGATGCACATTAAATCTTCGTTCATGTTGTGGCTTCATCAGGTTTTCAATGATCATAAGAAAGTGAAAGAAGTTAATTCCACCTTAATCGCACTCATTCCAAAAGTTGCCCACCCAGACTTAATTACGCAATTTAGGCCGATTGGTCTCTGCAATGTGAGCTATAAAATTCTGTCTAAGATTATTGTATCGCGTCTCCAGCCTCTGATTGCTTCACTGATTGGGGAAGAGCAATCGAGTTTTATCCCAGGAAGGCAAATAATTGATAATATTGTCATTGTCCAAGAATTAACGCATTCAATGAGAACTTCCAGTCAACGGCATAGCACTATGGCTATAAAAGTTGACCTTGAAAAAGCTTATGACAGAGTTAAGTGGAGCTTCTTGGCCGAGACTCTATATTTGGTGGGACTCCCAAGTAATTTTGTGGACCTCATAATGGCTTGCGTTTCATTGGTCTCAATGAGAGTTTTATGGAATGGGGAACTTCCACTTCCTTCACACCCACCCGTGGATTGAGACAAGGCGATCCCCTCTCCCCCTACCTCTTTGCGTTGTATATGGAAAGATTAGCATTTTGTTTTAAAGAGGAGGTTACAAATGGAAACTGGAAACCACTCTCAGTCTCTAAGAAAGGTCCTTTTATTTCACATCTCTTCTTTGCCGACGATTTAATTCTATTTGGTGAGAGTTCTCCTAGTCAAATGGAAACCATGCAACAATGCCTACAAAAGTTCTGTCGAGCCTCTGGGGCAAAGGTGAATGTTAGTAAGACTAAGTTGTACTGCTCTCGATCCACACCAACACGTATTAGCAATCTACTAGCCCATAAAAGCGGTTTTGAACATGTGGAAAGCTTGGGAAAGTATCTTGGGATCAAACTGTACACGGGTCGAGTCCTCAAATCCAACTTCTCCTTCCTTGTTGACAAAGTCAGGCAGAAACTCAACGGTTGGAAAATTAAATCTCTAAGCTTTTGCAGGCAGGCTAACTCTGATTCAATCTACGCTCTCTACATTGCCTAATTATGTTATGCAGACTACTAAACTACCACAGGGTGTTTGTAAGGAGCTTGATTGCATCACTTGTCAGTTCTTATGGGGGCGATCAGCCGAAGCACACAAAGTACACTTGGTCAATTGGGATACTTTATGTGAAACAAAAATGGAAGGAGGTTTGGGACTCAAGCCGACAGCAGCGGTCAATTCTGCCTTCATTGCTAAACTGGGTTGGAGACTCCATGAAAATCCGAATTCCTTATGGGGCCAAGTCTTATGGCACAAGTATTGCAAAGGGATTCCGCTAAACTTCTCCGCCTCTAGGAAAACCAAGCATTCGCCAACTTGGAACAGCTTACTTAAAGTTCTTCCTCTGGTCTTAAATTCAATCAGCTGGTCTATCGGAAATGGCCGTAAAACGAAATTCTGGCATGATGATTGGGTTGAAGGAACAAGACCATTAATTCACCATGTATCCCGTCCCGAGTTGATTCCTTACCCAAATATTTCAGTTGCTGAAATGTTCCGGTCTAATCTTCAAGAAGTTCTTCATATCCTTCCCAGGGAGATTATTGCTTGTTTACAGGGTATGCATGGACCTTGTCTTGAGGGTCCGAGCGACAGTATGGTGTGGAAACATACGAATTCAGGCAAGTTCTCGGTCTCCTCGGCTATCAAATGCTTCCAATAAAAAGACGATTCCTGCCCACCGACGTCCCAGTTCAATTGGAGGATTATCTGGAAATGGCAAGGTCCCCAAAGAATTCGAACATTTCTTTGGTTAGCAGCACAGGGCAAACTGCTAACCAATGCCCAACGTGCCAGAAAAAATATGACTCCCTCACCTTTGTGTCCGTTTTGCAGGTCCACTGTAGAGACCAACCTACATGCACTAAGAGATTGTCATAAAGCTAAGCAAATTTGGGAATCTATTATACCCCCACCACTAAGAAGAAATTTCTTCAATCAAGGGCTGCAAGAATGGATACTTTCAAATCTCCAACAGATTTAATTATTCAGGTCGGGCAATCCATGGTCACTTGTCTTTGGAATAATGCTGAAACAGATATGGTATGCTCGAAACATGCTCATTTTTTAGCATAAATCACTTCACTCAAGTCTTAAAGATAAAGGAGTGGCTTTGGCATCAGCTTATAAGCAAGCTTGCAGTATCATTCATAGACTTGGTCCAGCCATTCAAAGGAGCAGAACGGATAATGTGCACTGGCTAAAACCTCCTGTTGGATGGACAAAGTTAAATGTGGATGCCTCCACTAACCCTTTTCCCCAGGGATGTACGGCTGGTGGAGTGTTGCGTGATGCTAATGGATTCGCACTTGGTTGTTTTCACGTAAGGTTAAGCCATTGTTCTCCTTTTTTTGCTGAATTATGGGGAATCCTCCATGGCCTTCAGTGGGCGCGAAGGAAGGGAGCAAGCAACTTAATTCTGGAAACGGATTCTGAATTGGCCATCTCAACAATACGGAACCCAGACAACTGGAAAGGAAGAAATAAATCCTTGATCTATGATATTCAGAGGCTTCTTCGAGAGTTTTCTGAGGTTTGATGCGTCCATGCCTTCCGAGAGGCCAACGCAGCAGCCAATTTTTTAGCAATGGATCGCAACTTTCAGATAAATGCCCATTTTCAAGAACTGGATCTAATCCATCCGACTCTGCTTAACATTTTGTATCTTGATAGCTTAGGGAATCATTCTCATATTACCTCTGTTGAACACCAAAATGTAAGGGCTTCTATGCCCTCAATTTGCACCTTTAATGGAAATCGCCCACTATATCCTCGAGGAGCCGGTCTCATCGGGTCGTCGGGGGTAGAGTGCCCCACGCGCTCGAGGCCAACCTAGCTGGGTTGGAGTTAATGGGGGGAAGGTCTATTTTAAAAAAAAAATTCGTTAACGTTATATATTTTTATTTTTTTCTAGAAATTTTTATTTTATATTTTATTTATGTAAATATATATTTTGATATTATGTTAAAGGCAGCTTCGCCATGGCTTTGCATATATCCGAAAGGAATCAGAAATCTTTTATTGTACGCAAAGAGAAAGTATAAGAATCCGCTCATTTATATCACCGAAAATGGAAAATTATTTATTTTAAAAAATATTTTTTATAAGAATTAAATTTTCTAGTCTAATTTTTTGAAATTATATTTTTTTGTGTATATTAAAAAATATAATAAAAAAATATAATTTTATATTCTAGATAAGAAAATATTTTCTTTGAAAATATGTTAATATTATCCTGTTGATTTTTAAGTTATAATTCTGTTGGTTGATTTTTTGTTGGTATTAAACGTTACAAAATCAGAAAAATATTTTTTTAAAAATAAATTCTTACGAATAAACGAAGCCTAATTACCAAATTTACGTTGTATGTATATGACCACTTGACATTGTTGTACTTGTCATTTTAGGTATTGATGAATTCAACAATGCTACATGGAAACTTGAAGAAGCTTTAAATGACAGAATGAGAGTAACTTATTATCATAGCCATTTTCTTCTCTTCACAAAGCAATTATGTAAGTGCAAAATTAAAACCATTTTCTTCACATTTAAGATTCAAATATATTTATGAATTATTTTTTGTTTTTGGTAGGGATGGAGCCAATGTGAAAGGCTACTTTGCATGGTCATTGTTGGATAATTTTGAATGGAAATTTGGTTATACCTTAAGATTTGGAATTAATTATGTTGATTATGAGAATGAATTGAAAAGATATCCAAAACTCTCCTCACATTGGTTCAAAAATTTTCTGAAAGTTTGAATCATATGACTTCTACTGATTGAATAAATGAAAGTGATTAGTTTTGGAATTTTATCTCTTTCGAATTGTGTTTTCCAGTATTTGATAACTAATTCCGTCGCTAAACATACGCATGAGAGTACATTATTACATGATGAAAGCACAAACATTTGCCCTAACACAGACTATTTTAAAATTTCCAGCATGATTGTAACATCATCAAGTATACAGAACTACTGACTAAATCGAGATGCTATAAGGAACACCTTGACCTGTAACTCCTGGTTCTGAGAATGGTTTTAAAAGTTGGTAAGGCAAAATCCCAGCTCCACTTCTGTTCTTAAACTGGTCATTACAGTTTCTTTCATCTATAATCCCTTCCAATTCTTTCAACTTTCCACTGAACTTCTCAAAAGCTGCCTTAATCACTGGATCAGCTGCCCATTGC
>CANYCX012247239.1:0-14011 GCA_948193385.1 Breynia disticha f. nivosa | reverse complement strand
GACCTTATGAGATTATAAAGTGAGTAGGACAATTAGCTTACCAATTATAGTTACCAAAGGAGTTGTCCCAACTCTGTAATGTATTCTATGTGCCCATGTTGGGGAGGTATCAGTTCGACCAAGTCACATAATTCAAGAACTTGAGGTTCAGATTATATAGGACCTTACTTATGAAGAGGAGGCATTTGAGATATCAGATGGGTAAGTACAGTGGTTGCAGAATCGAGAGATCCTAATGGTGAAAGTGAAATAGAGTTTCCATTCTCCTAAAGAGGCCACGTGGGAGGTTGAGAGCGATATGCGGGAGCAGTACCAGCAACTCTTTCCAGAAGAGTAAGGAGCAATTGAGGTATATAACTCTTTCTAACAATGCTATTCTATATGAGAAGTTGTTAACCCTTACACATGTGTAATTTCAGGGATGAAATTTCTTTAAGGAGGGGAGAGCTATAACACCCCAAAAAAATGTGAGGAAAAATATAATTAAAAATAGATTGAATCGTTCCAGGTCCAAACAAAAGGGAATGAACTGAAAACAAGCCAGCATGGGTTGGGTATAGGCTCAGCACGTGTCGTGCCAAAGCCACTGATGCAGCACGACGTGAGGCACAAGACGTGCCACAAGTGTGAGCAAAAATGCGGCAAACAGTGCTCGACATATTCATGTCGAGGGGCGTGCAAAGCGAAACAACTAAAATGCATAAAACAGATCTAAAGACTCATTTTGAGTCTTAGGACCTATCCCTTCTTCACCAAACGCATCCCAAACGCTAAATTGTTGTACCAACACATTTTCTAGCAAAAAAGGAGGGATATTTACTGATTGGAGGTCTAAAGAGCAAAGGTAATATTTTAGACCCTTTTGGTATGATAAAAATTAAGATTTTAGAGTTTTGCATGTGAAGATTTGAGTTAGAAATTGGAATAGGATTATGACTAATGATTAAAATATGTACTAAAGAAGTTATGGGTGGTTCTGTGTATGTGAAATGGTAAGTGAAAATGGTGGAAGTTAATGGTTTGATGGAAAATGAGATGAAAGAATGAATAGGAAGAGGGTTTTATGGGGGGTTTTGTTAAGAATTAAGAAATAGAGGTTGTGAGGAAGAGAATAAAGAGTGTCGGGAGGAAATAAATTAAGGGTCATAGGAAAATTGGAGAAATTGAGGGTTTAGTCATTTCAATTAATTGAATAGTAAGTATACATAGTAAATAACATAATTGAATTATAATGAATTATGTAGGGGGCAACTGAGATCAGAACTGAGGTTGAGTGCCGAGCACCCGACTTAGTAGAATTAAGGTAAGTGTAACCACACTTACCTTGGTATATCTTTCATTTATATGTTAAACAAAAGACGATTGTACTTTTGAGAATATGCGATAGGATTCCTTTGGGGTGGGTTCTCAGTATGTTTCGTCTACCCCCATTCACATCGATTTGGACGTCAGGGACTTAACCGAGTCCCTAGTAGAAAAAGAAGAATACACTCTTAGCTCACCCATACTTGAATCTTCTCGATAGATCTCCACTCCCATTTCTATGCCATGACATACTTCAGAAGTGTTTGTGGAGGTAGAGCGTGTGGTTGCTAGCATCATTGAGGATTCTCTGCCTCAGGTGACTGAAATCTTTCCTGAAATCGGGCCTTCACCTAAACTTGATCCTGAGCCTGAGCCTCTGATGAGACTTAGTTTGTTTGGGGTTTCATTTTTTTTATGTTAACAAATTCCTTTCCTTTTTAAGCTTTTGATGGCATAAAGCATTGACTAAAGGCACAACTGGCTGCTGATTGAGAGGATCCCTTAACATCCGTTAACTTGTAGGGCATTTTCTCCTCACCTGTGTAGCCAACTGGTAGAGCTATTTCAGAGAAGGATATTTCTTCTGCAAAAGTGACTCTCCTGCATTTATTTAGCCTTGATCTTCCAGACGTGATAGAAGACACAACAAAGTTGGCCATAAAAGCCATTGACACCCTTATGAGCTTAGATCTTATCATTACCCAAAAATTCTCCTTTCACAGTTTGAACATTTGAGTATCAGTTCTACGCTATGGCTTTGCTTTTGCTTCATTTGAAATAGAGAAGGCGGGTGCTAGGATGGCTACCTTCAGATGATGAGTGTAGTCTACAAGGCTCGAAGGAATAGTGTGCAAGTCCTGACCTTAGAAGTACAACGCCAAAGGGCTGTCATAGATGAGCAATAGGCTTTGATTGAGTAGTGAAAAGAAGAGATCTAGTCATTGGAGGTGAAGATATCCGAAATAGAGAAGACGGTCAGGGAGGGCCTTGATACCTTTGGTGTGCTAATCTAGAATAGTGAGAGATTTGCCACTACCTATGAATGGCGCGTATTGAGAGATCATTTACCAGACATCTCAGCTTACAAAGTGCAATTATAGGATTTAGAAGACATCCTCCAAGGCTACCAACTCTAGTAGGGAACAAAAGTCCAACATGCCAGTTATCCATTTTTGTGTCCGGTTTCTATACGTCTTGTGTATTTTGAAATTTTCTTGTTGTGTAACAGGTTGACACTTAATATGTAGTGGTCGGAGGCCAACTTTGAATCATTTTATGGATGTTATTAGTGCTTCCAATGACACACCTTATTTATCTGTATACTTTGAATGTATATAGTAGCCAGAGGCCTCATTATTATAGGTTTCTTGAGCAATGATGGTGGCTAGAGGCCTATCCTTATTTTTGGAAATTGCTTGCTTGATTTAAATGGTCAAATGCGTACTACTTTGTTGAATTTATTTAAATCACTGCAGTGGCTAAAGGACTACCTTTATTGTAGGGTGCTTGACTATTTGTTGTGGCCATAGGCCTACCTCCATCTCTTAAAACCTTTGCAGTACATCAGGTTCTATATTGTGATTTTTCCACATAGTGAGGAAATACTTTTTCTGGTACTCGTCATTGATGAAGTTGGAGTGAGCTTTCCCTTGTAAACTTTTTGGCCAGTACACATTCCTGAAAGAGTTTCTTTGATCTATAAAAAGCCTTCCCAATTGGCGGACCACATTCCATAAATTGATGACTGGTATTTTTGTACACACATTATACCATGTTTTCATTATGTTTTGCATATCTTTTTGACACATTTTACGCGATTTATATTTTGTTAAGTGCATGAATAAAAGAATTGATTTGATTTTTATTTTACACAGGTTTCATGTATGAATGTCCACCTATATTTGATCGTTTGTGTAAATACTTTTTTGTAGTTTAATGTGTATAAATTCCATTAATGGTTGTGATCTTTAAAATTTTCAAATTTATTTAAGCTGTCAAGTTTAAAAAAGTCCCTGATTCTTTACTATAATTAATGTCTTTCCTTTTTGATACATTCTAACTAAACTAGATCATTTTTTATTCTCTCTATGAACAATAATGAACATTATAAACATATGTTCCTTTTAAAGATCGTGTAGTTTAAATCTCTCAATTTTTAGCAAGTACTTAGTTTTTTGAACTGTATATCCCATTTTTTTAGCAAATATATATGATCACTAGTTATGAGCATAAATGAACAATAATGAACATTATAAACATATATTCTTTTATTGATTGTGCCGTTTGAATTTTTTGATGTTTATCAAGTGGTTAATTTCATATTTGAGTTGTATATCCCATTTTTTAGCAAGTAGATATGATCATTAGTTATGAACATATATGAACAATAATGAACACAATAAACATCTATTGTTTTTATAACTGTGCCATTTAAATGTCCTCATTTTTTGATAAGGTTGACACGTTATATAATGAACAAAAATGTACAATTTTGATTTTAAATAAAAAACATAGTGAACACGTTTGAACAAAAATGAATTTAATTCATGTGTGGATTGTGTTTTATTTTTTGTAGTTTTGTTGTGAATTATATAATGTTAAATATTGATTTTCGTTGTTCGCAGTGATTTGTAAGTAAATTCTTTGAATTTTCATTAATGAGTAAGTTGATAAATATTGATTGCTCTTTGTTTGAGTGGATTAAAATTGTTCCTTGATTTTAGGAGATATTTTGGTAGTTTTTTGAATTTTATTGGCAGAAAAGAATTTGAATTAAATTCATTATTGACAGTTAGTAAATTATAGTTAATCGGCATTTTCACCTTTTTAAAAATAAAATCGTGCATATCTTCAAAATATTATATAGATTTTGACATTTACACAAATCATGAAATATACCGGGCATTGATGTATAATGAATTCTTATAGTTGACATTCCTATAATATTTCGAAAAAAAATTGGTGAATCAACATTGACATAATTTAGAGTTTGTGCTAGAATAAAAAATTGGACTTTGGCGGGATCAAGACATTTGTCATAAACATAATCACAAAGACATCGAGCTATCTTGGCACATGATCAAGGCCCACTTGGCTTAGCCCTAGGTTAAGAAGAAAAAAAGATAAAAATGAGGTAGAAAATAATTAGAGGGAGGTGGCAGGCAAAGGTTTTATTGATTGGGAGATGGATCCTGGAACATTGCTATTTTGGAAGAAAGGAAAAAAGACATAAGCGGTAGAAGAAAGGTGGGTTTTTGGAACTGCATTGCTATTTGGGGGTTGCAATTCATGTTCAAGAGGCAACCATTTTTCTTCCTTCTTTTTGATTTTTAGTGTTTAGCATGTCTTGTTAAACATATAGTCTGGTTTAGGCAACTCTTGTTTAATCCATTATGTTGTGAGACTCAAGTATTTTCATGGTTTTATTGATTCAAATGTTCATTCGATTTTATTTTTTGTTAAGATAATATTGCTATATTTGGTAATTCAATAGGGATTGATTGAGTTATTAAGTTGATGCTATATTTTTCTAGTTGAGATTGTGGGTTCTCATTAATTTTTGTGTTTGGTAGCATTGTTACAAGTAATTGATGATTAGTTTAGTTGCTTATAGGAGAAATAGGGAAGTGTCAAATACAATTTATCAAGGTGTCTTGGAGTTGATTGTTAAGTGGAGATTAGGTTTCTATAGTTATTCATGCAGTTTCAAATACAATTTATCAAGGTGTCTTGGAGTTGATTGTTAAATAGGGAAGTGTGTATCGAGTTGTCTCGAGTTCACTGATAAATTAAGTAGAGATTAAACATGAGAGAGTGTCTCAAGTATATGCTTTTTATTATTAAACTTCAGCTTAATTTTTTTTTCATTCTGTACTTGTTTTAATTCAATTTTTTTTAAATTATATTGTCATTTCATAAATAAATTTTTGTTCGAAACTTTCAAAATTTGCTTTTATTTATTTTTATGTTCAAATAGAAATTTTTCTAATCTATGTGGATTCAACCCCTACTCACTGCACTACAGTTAAAATCTGAGAGGGTAATTTATATTTGTTGGTTTCGACGCCCATTATAGACTCGATCCTTTGTGCCCACACGTAGCACCAACTTCCATACCAGTTCATATTTCTTAAAGTTCTTCACTTGTACCCTTTTGTTGGAAGCCTTGGATATCTTCTTCTTTCGCAAGATAATTTTATTTAAGCCTTCCAACCTTGCTTCATCAAGTTCTTCAAACTCCACGACTATGGCTTGTGAAAACTTGTCCAAGGTGAGGTTAATTTGTCGAGACACCCTTAGGAATGGCACCACCACTTCTATTGGCAACACAATGTGGTATCCATAAGTTAATCTATATGGACTTGTGCCAATGGCATCTCTTTTGAAGGCACAATAGTAAGGTATGTCATTCCTTTGGATTGTCTTCCATCATTTTCTGCAAAATTCCTATGTTTGCCTTGTTGGATACTTTACCCTGGTGATTGTTTTGTGCGTAATATGGTGTCGATCTGATGAGCTTAATTCCATAATCTTGAGCGAAAGCCTTAATTGCTTTTAATGTAAACATTATTTCTTGGTCAACTGTAATAGATTGAGGAATTCTAAACCTGTGTGTTATGTTTTCTTTGATGAATTGAATGACATCCACATGTTCTAATTTCTTCACTGGCAGAGTTTCCACCCACTTGGGGAAGAAGTTAGTGACCACTATAATGATGGAGTGGCCCTTAGAGGAATATGGTTGTATTTTGCCAATGGGATCTATGGTCCACCCCCAAAATGGCCATGGTTTAATGATGTAAGACAATTTTGCTACAGGTACCATCTGAATCTTCCCATTTTATTGACATTGCCTGTAATCTTTGGCATATTCCATACAATTATTTATAATTTGGGACTACTAATGCCCATGCCTCCTAATTATCCATCTCATCTTTTTCTAGATTGATGTGCCCCACAAACACCTTTATACACCTATTTCATCACTTATATGGCTTCTGAAAAACTAAAGATTTTAACAACAAACCATTGTACCCTTTCAGGTAAAGCGAGTCATCCACCAATAGGCACAATAATGAATGTATTTTAATCTTGTATGGAGGTTTTTGCTTTGGATTCGCCAAGTAGTCCTTTTGGATTCACCAAGTAGTCCTTTTGTATTCGCCAAGTAGTCGTTTATAGGTTCTCTCTAATCCCCAACCACATTAATACCTGTACTGATACTTCCACAAGCTTGCCCCTGGCTTCAATTGATGGGTGATTCTGCGTGTATATCAAGACAAACTTGTGCATGAGTTCCTCAGACATATCAATCCAGGAAGCTACCTTTGTCTTGTCTGCTTCCCAGTTCTAATTTCTTGGAACATGCTTCAGAGCCATTTCTTCAAACTATCCCAATAATTGTATAGCTACGACAATAGGGCTAAGGAAAAACTACTACAGTGATATTCTTTAATCATTTATTTCAACACCAGCTATGAGTTGTCATAAACCTTTATGTTTTTTTTGCCCTTAACTCCTTTAAAATCTCCAACCCTATTATGGGGGCTTCATATTTTTCTTAATTATTGGTATAGGTGAAATTGAGCTTGAAAGCCAGTGACGTCTTCACTTTTGTAGGGGATCTTATCACCACTCCAACTCTAGCTGATTCCTCCATACTAGACTCATCAAACTTCAATGCCCAGGGAACTTTGTCCAGATAGAAAAAATTCAAGGCAAGTTCCTCATCAAGCATGTCTAGACTAAGGTGATCAGCAAAAAATCTACCATAGCCTACACTTTCATGTCTTTCTAAGGTATGTATTGTAATGAAAGCTTTGCCAATGCCAATGCCCATTTACCTATTCTTCGAATCACTACGGGGCCTTGTCAACATATACGTAATCACATCCATCTTGAAAATCACATAGGTTAGATTGCCAATCATACAATGTCTCAACTTAGTACATGCAAAATATAACACAAGGAAAACCTTTTCTATGGGTAGGTACCTAATTGCACCATCTTTAAGTGTTTGGATAAGGTAGTAGACAGCTTGTTCATCTCTTTTTCATTTTTTTGTGTTAAGGCACATCCGATAAACCCTCTGAGGTATATAAGTATAGTTTCAGACGACAATCCTTCCTTGGTGGCATCAACATAGGCGATTTGGATAGGTACTCCTTAATCTTTTCAAATGCTTCTTGATGACACGATTTGTCGAACCCAATTTCATGAAGTTCATTTTCAAATAATTAGTGATTTTTGGCAACCATTTTTTTCTTCTTTTAAAACGAACAACAAGTAAACAGGGAAGAAGATGAAATAGATTTAGAAATAAATGTATGTAAATCATTTTCTATACTCTAGTTCGTATAGGTGTACAAAAGTGGTATAAAATAAACCCTCAAAGATCGAACTAAGGAGCCAACTAGCAGTCACCGTATTACCTCCCGAGTCTGCCAAAATTGAGTCCCAATCAAAATCTACTGTTGTTCTGCCAAGTCACCACAAACACACATTCATGTGAGTAGCTAAATACCCAGTAAGTACACCTACAACACTTAACAAAGTAGTTAATGCTTAAGTACTCGTTGATAAAGTGTGTTATGTGTTTTAAATTTGAAGGATAGAGAATTCATCGTATATTATCTAATCCAACAGACATTAGTTTTTTTATCCAAAGTTAAAGGCCACAAATCTTAGTTTTTATCAAACTATCAAGTATTATGTCGATTGTTATTCCCATTTTTCCCTTAAACATCCCAATTTCCATTATGGAAAATGAACGAGAATGGCCTAGGGAAAGCCCTGCTCAAACCGTGCTCCTGGCCATTCCACCCTACTAAATTGTTTTTGAAGGTGGAACGGCTTAGGAAATGATTTGCATAGGCTTTTTACCAGCCCATTCCAACCTTTTGAATTGGTTCTGTAAATAGAATGACTTGAAAAACGGTTTGTATATATTGTTTCCCAGCCCGTTCCATGCTGCTGTGCCTAAAAAACAACATTTAACATTTACCATTGCATACAAATCCAACTCAAATCATAGCATCACACTTTAATTCATTCCACATCAAAACATACTTAAACACATCATGTTCAACCTTATTCTCTTAACACTCCTCAAGCATAGAAATACTTAACTTACATAACAACCACCACCCATGATTCTCATTAATACACAATGATCCATAATGATAATTCAAGTTTATGCACATCTCATAAACATGACTCACAAGTTCAAATCCGTATGTATTTCATGCAATATTCATAATCCATACTCACATTAATTCATAGTTCGCCACATCACTAAGATATTAATCCAACACACAAAAACTCGCACATACAATCCATTTTCATATCCAAACCAAACCATATACGAATGTATGCACTTATGAATCCCAATGCCAGTCATACAATTGCATGCCCTGGGGTCTTTATTTATTGTGCACATGAGAGAGTCCGCCTTCATATATTACAATTCTCCTTTAAATGTCGAGCTTTTGCTCTAGTTGGCAATACCCCTTAATTGTGAGCTTTCATTAGATTGGCGATACCCCTTAATTGTGAGCTTTTGCTCGACTTGGAAATACCCCTTAATTGTGAGCTTTTGCTCAATTGACAATACCCCTTTCATGAACATACAATGATGCCAATGATATGTCCACGTGACATGTACCAATGAAATGTAAACATTTTCAATCCATCATCAAAGACATTATCGCAATCATGATCATTACACCAATTACTGTCTTTAATTCACGTCAAACATACTTATGATCATTTCACAACTCAAAAATATACGAGCGTGCCAGAATTTAGAGTTTTTCCAAACTAAATGAAAATTGAAAACGCGCGAAAATCTAAAATCAAATCAAAAAATTGTAAAATAAAGGCTGGTCAATTGTGCAAAAGAAACGTGAAAACTAGAGTGTTTTGCTGTCAGATGTGTGTCCTCTTTCTCCCTTGGTTCCTCCTATATTTATCATTGTCTTGCCCTTAGAAAATATCTCATTAATTGATATCTCTTTCCTTAAATGATGAATCAGATATATTATTCATATTCACATTTGATTTTATTTCCTTCCCCTAGGCATTGATTTTACCTTTATTTACTGCCATATCAACAATCATGGATTCAGGATTCCTCACCTGTAATCGGGTAAACCCACCTAACTTGGCCCACGGGTTTGGATTATTTTTTGTCCAAACAATTTCAAAATGTCTTTTTTGCATATAATTAAGAATCAATTTTTTTTTGAAATTTCTAATTAGAATTTCAAACAATTTCAAATATAATATATTTGAAACAATTTGGTATGGAAAAGATAATATATTTTTGAAAATTAAAAGCATTATTAATAACACTAACCGAATTTTTGTTCGAAACTTATAAGAGATATTAGATGTTTCACTTATAATTTTCACTAATATATTTTTGAAAAAAAAATAAGTAATATTTTTGTGTTGGTGATACCGATCATATATACTTGTAGAAGCAAAAAATTACTGGCCCAATAAATTTGTCCAATTAAAATTATATTGGACTCAAATCTATCAAAATCTAAATATGAGCTATAAACCCATAAAATATTTTTATTTTATTATTAATTAAAATAATTATTTAAAATTTAATTATTTTATTTTAAATAATAAGATAATTATCTTTTGAGATAATTTGAATAATTATATTAATTTTAAAATGAGAAAAAGAATATGGACCACTCTATGTCCAGATATATTCTATAGACAACTATATGTCCAAATACATTTCTTGGACCACTATATGTCCAAATTAACTTCGCAAAATCTATAAATAGAGGAGTGAATTCTCATTTTTCAAGTGAAGAAATTGAAAGCATAAGAGCTCTATAGAATTGAAAACTCAACTTTCTCTCAACAACAAGGAAGCACCATTGAGATCAAGCCCTTATGCCCTCACTATTCTTCCACACCAAGGATCAAGATGATCATAAAGATCAAGCTATCAAACCCTCTTGCTCTTCTATTCCAACCAAACTAGAGATCGAGATCAAGCTGCAAATGCCCTCTTTCTTTACCAATAAATCAGAAATTCATTTTAGATCAAGCCAAGGCCCTAAAGAATTTCAACCACAATTCAAGAAAAAGTTGCAAAGGACCTTGAATGACAACAAATCCAAAGACAAAATTAGAGGATATTTTGCGGATCAAGAAATAAAATGCAGAGATTAAATCCATTAATTCTTTAACATTCTTTGTAATTTGTTTCCATATTTTGTCTTTTATTTTGGGACAAGAAATTTATGTGTACAAATTTTTGGCATGCCCGGTAGGACAAGTCTAGCTCTCATCTCTGTCTTAATCATCTTTCAAGAAAGTTTCAAATTAAGAACTGCAATGGACTCGAAGAGAAAAATCTTCAAGCCAACAATCAAGACCACTAGGGAAAACTCTACCATTTATTCTCATGCTGCATTAATTGGAGGTTCATCCTTGCCAGGACACTCATAATTCACTTGAAATAGGGAGTTATCTAAAAACATTGCCAAGGAGAAGAATGTTGAAGAATAATATGTCAATTCTCCAATCAATCCACTTTTTGAGCCTTCAAGAAGAGAACTAGAGAAGTCCACAATGCTCTTAGAGTTTACATCTTCTCCAAAGGTTTCTTTACAAGCCTTGTTTGTTGTAGAAGAGAAAGAAGGCTACTCAAGTGAGGGGTCCATCCCTGCCTCTCCTAAGTTCACTTTTAGAAGTACTGGTGATGTCATGGCTGTCATGACAACGGGTGAAATGACCCTCGAAGAACAAGTCCTAAAATGGCTAAGATGATGGAGATATTGAAGAAGACAATTGAGGAGAGAAATATAACTAAATTACTGCACTCATCAACAAAGTGTAAGTGTTAGAAGACTGTACTTATTCTACTCTTCCTACTGCTACTGAAGGAGCAACGAATAGAAGGATTGCTACTGTTGGAGTACACACTGCTTAAACTGTTGCTGACACAAACGTGAGCAAGCCAATATGGGAAGTCGATGAAAAATCCAATAAAATGCAACTGCAAGACTCAAAGCCTTTGAAGATACAAGTTTCTAAAGGCTCAATTGCCATTGACCAACTCAAGGCAATTATCAAAGAAGTTGAAAAAGGAGAGGTAGAAACAAGCATTCAACTATCTTACTCTAATAAAAAGCCATACACTTGAAGGATTAATGCAATGATTATGCTAACAAACTATCAACCTCTGAAGTTTCAACAATTTAATGTCAAAGGCAACCCAAGGCAACATGTTACTCATTTTGCTGAAACATGTAACAATACTAGAACATATCACGACCTTATGGTGAAGTAGTTTGTTCGCTCGCTTAAGAGCAATGCATTCGATTGGTATATTGATCTCCCACCTACATCAATTAACAGTTGGGATCAACTCGAGCATGAATTTTTGAACCGCTTTTACATCATCCGTTGTATGGTTAGCATGATCGAGTTCATAAGCACTCGCTAATTGAAAGATGAGCCTATCATTGATTACATCAATCGATAGAGGAATCTAAGTACTAATTTCAAAGATTGCCTCTTCGAGAGTTTAGCTATTGAGATGTGCATCCAAGGCATGCATTGGGGACTCCATTACATTTTGTAAGGAAATATGTCATACACTTTTGAGGAGTTGGCAACTCGTGTGGATGACATGGAACTTACCATTGCAGCTGCAGGTGAGAAAATTTTTACAGTGCAGGAGCCTCAAAAGGGTAAAGATAAGGTGGAAGCACGCAAAGGGGTAAGGCATCAAGAAAGCATGAGCAATCTATGATAGTGACTGCAAAGCCTATAAAGGTTACTGCAACACAACAACAACAATTAAAGAGTCAAGCTCTTGCCTTTGTACTGGAACAACAACAAACTAGAGGAGGAAGAAGGACATCCTTACAAGAAAGGCAACACAAAGATTACTCTTTTTCCATACTCAGATGTAGCAATGATGCTTAAGTTGGTTCTAAAGGCAAAGTTGATAGAGCTTCCAAAAATAAATCTCCCTAAGGAGGTAAATAAAGTGAATGATCATAACTACTGTAGTTGCCATTATTTACTTGGGCTCTAAATTGAGAGGTGTTTTTGTCTTGAAGGACAAAATCATAGAGCTGCACAAGAAAGGACAAATCACCGTTAAAGATGACAAAGCAATATCAAATATGACAAACATCTTTGAAGAGGATGAAAAAAAACCAATGTAGCTTTCTACATGGTCACTATTCAATTTGGGTCATTTAAGCCTATCTACATTGACTTTCCAACAATGAAGGCCTCCACAGAAAGAAATGAAGTAATTGAGGGTAATTCTCATAAGAATGGATCCTTCCATTCAACAAAAGGAGATGAAGAAGGATGGACTTTGGTTACACGACGTAGAAGTTGAAATTGTAAAACTTCACAACCAAAGTAAGAACCTCAAAGAGTGAAGATGGTGAAGACCTCGAGGAAAGCAAAGGGTGCTTCTGAGAGATTTTATTCTTCTCCGAGAATGGTAAAATCCACATACAAACAAAAGATTAGAACACCTATCACTTTAGCTGATTTCATGCCTGAACATTCATTTTAGTCACAATCTGCTGTAATGCAATGTTGTCAAACAGAAAACAACAAAATAAAGACCTTGAGTGCAAAAGGAAAAGAAGAAGCTAAAGATTTGAAAGCCAAGACAACAAAAGTTCCTCATCAGGCTTACATAACAACCATCTCATTTAGTGAAGAGGAAATTTTACTTGGTTTAAAAATGCATAATCGACCTTTATTCTTGATTGGATACGCTCGTGGACAAAATTTGAATCGTATTCTTGTAGATGATGGGTCAGTTGTCAACATCCTACCATTAAATGTGGCAAAAGAATTGGGAATCAACATGGATGAGCTTTTTGAAAGCTGCTTGATGATATAAGGTTTTGACCAAAGAAGACAACATGTAGTAAGCAAGATTGATCTTGATCTACGATTTGATGAAATGCAGATAAATGCTTCCTTCCATGTGATTGACTCTCATACAACTTACAACATGTTGTTAGGGAGACTTTGGATCCAGGAGAATGGTGTAGTTTCCTCCACCTTGCATCAATGCTTCAAGTATTACAAAGATGGTGAAGTGGTGAAAGTCAATGCAGATACAAAGTCATTTACAATTGTGAATCACATTTTGCTGATGCAAAATTTTACCCTGAAGGAGTTGAGAGTAAGAAAGAAAAAAAGATGGAACAAGAAGAAAAACCCAACTATGTAGAAGGGACAAGTTCCTCAGAGCCAAGTTTTAAGTTGAAGATTAATGCACAAAAATCTACTGCTTGTCCTCTATTGGCACTTTCTCATTTGCTCTACAAGAAGGAGAAGGAGACAAAAAAAAGATGGAATATAAGGGGATGCACCTAAATCCTCAACGCCAAAGCTAAAATTGAAAGTTGATACAAAAAAGACTGAAACTCCTTCCCTAGTGGCATTTACCCACTTGTTTTACATTCAAAAGTTCAAGAGATAGTAAGGTCAATCACCCTTTGCTTGTAAAAACAAGTCTCTCAACAAAGGAGATCTTAAAGACCTTGTTGTTCCTCTTACAATATTGACTCCACCATTGAAAGTGTCAAAGGTTTGAAAACCACCACTAAAGGAATTTTCTACACCAATTCAAAGACCCTTACTGAAACATAAAGATATCCCTTCAAAAAGAGTGAATGGATTTGATCCTAAT